>RYFJ01002715.1:0-85347 GCA_003991445.1 Oryza meyeriana var. granulata
GCTATTCGGCAGTCGGTCTGTTGCTTGCAACGGTTAAGGCAATTCCGATCTACTAGACTGACATGATGGCTTTACTGCTTAATCAAGCGATGGTGGTGTGCTGATGGTGTTATCGGAGCGCTTAGCGATAGTTACCTGTTAAAGCCGACTACATTTATTTACTGGTTTCAGTCTGTAACTCGCCTTTGTTAGCAATCGGACTATTTACCAATTATTTATCATTTGCCGTTATTGCTATTTGAAGGGTTTATATGTTCTTCCTGTATTATTGTCACAATCGGTTAAGGAGCTAGCCGATGGGTTTATTCTGCCTACAAGCACAAGTACAAGCGCTTCCGGGCATGACCCAGTAAAGGGCCCGGGCATGACCGGGTAGGACCAGTCATAGGGGGCCCGTGGTTAGCGGACGAAGATCTCTGGGAGCAAGGGCCCGGGTGCTGGCATACCTTCATAACAACAACAGTAACACTCGATCATGATCAGCTAGGATCTATATTTGATATTATTTATGTATTATATACTTGCTTATGATTATCTAGGCTTATAGGCCGGTCTTTTGAATATTCCTTACGTGATCGGCTAGCATGCTTATTATTTATTATTAATATTATGATTGCTTGCCGTCATCGGACTGAAGCCGGTTGTAATGCTACAGTGTGCATCGGCCGATTCGGCTGATGGAACGAGGCTCGATCGGCTTCCAGCCGATTGCTCATTGATCTAACATTTTCCTCCTTGTTCAATTATAAGGGTCCAAATTGAACTGGCAGCCTTATACGAACCTCGAACTTTAGGACCTGCACTGGAGGAAGCAAAATCTCCCAAGGCCTTCGCGTTCATCCCAGACGCCGAACAAGAACCCGGCGATTTTCGCGTCAAACAACGCTTTTGGCTCGCCCGGTGGACACGAAGTTTTAAGCCGAATTCCAACAAACATTAGTTTTCAATCAAGATTTCACATGGCTGAAAGAAGTCAAGATGGACAACGGTCAATTCCGATCACCCATGAAGATCTAACTGAAAGAACAAAAACAGCAAGTTGGAACAGACCATGACAAATTTCCAGAAGTTGTGTTTAGGAATCCATTCAGTTGACAAGCAAGGGCCAATTCAGAAGTCTCAGTTTCCAAAACCAGTACTGGTAGGAGAATCAAGCCGCACACAACCTGAGAGATCACCAATCAAGCCTTTACAGGAGATGGATCAACGAGGGCTGTGCCCACAGCACTCAATCAATCAGTCGAGGGTCTTAGGTAAATACATAATGCATACCTTATCAAGAAGACTGTTGATGGATCGATTGCCCAAGAGCACTCGGCGGTCCTGTTTTCCTCCCACCGAAGATAGAGCCAGGCCAACGTTAATTACACATAGCAAGACTATACCAGAAACACTTGTTTGCGCAAAACCAGGCCGGAGAACAGGGGGACAACAGACTCTATCCCTCCTGATATCACCGATCTATTAGTTGGGTGATTACCAAGACAGAACTATCCAGGGAGAGGAGACGATCCAGGTAGCTTACCAGAGGGTCTCACAGACAGAATCGGAACCAACCCCGCCGAAGTGCCAGTATCAGCTAAGTATCAAAGGAGGAATACCAAGAGAGGAAAAAAAAAATTGATTTGGCGGCATGGGTTGAGGAAATAGTAAGGGAGCAGTTCGGGATCAAAGCCCAGGAGCAGCGCTTCATTGTATCGGGGCAACCATTCCTGAGGTGGTTTTGACAGGGTTTCCGATTGGCACACCGCTACAGCAGGTCCCGGCATTTTTCTAATTTTCAGGGGCAGGAAAACATTCTTACCGTAGAACATGTCAGCCGATTCTTTTGTAAGCACAAGTGCGGGGCATGGCTGTGAAGAGGCCCAAGGGTTAGGTTTTTGGTCCCTATCACTATCTGGGATCGGCTTTTACATGGTTCCTCCTCGTTACTGCCGAATTCTGTTCGGGGTGGGCCAATCTGGAGAAACAGTTTCAGCAAATATTTTCGTCGTGGGATTCACGCAGTGAGAACTTCAGAGTTGACAATCGGTAAGCAGCGGGACCAGATGAACAAGTACCGCGAATACTTCAAGCGATTTCGGATTCAGAAGCGGTGTATAGTTTAAACCTGAGCGATGGGCATTCTGGCGGATCTAGCTTTATCAGGGACATGCTAATGGCGCCCAATCAGAGGAAAGGTTTTCGTCTCAAGAATTCGAATCTTTGTCGCACCTAGATCAGAAAGGTATCGGCTCATGAAAGCGATTTCACAAGAGGCGAAAAAGGACAATGTACCAGAGGAGGTTGCTCAGGTTCAGGTTATTCAAACAGATTCAGATGATGAGGAATCCGACGCGGAGGATTGGATTGCGGAGTGGGCCGAAAGGACCAAGAAAGTCGGTATCATGCCTGGGTCAAAGATATCAGGCAAAGAGGAACGATATTGATTGTTCGATGTGAGCAAAGCTGATAGAATCTGGGATTTTATTGTTGCAGGAAAAGCAAATACATGCCGCAACCACGTGGATTCCATCAGCGAAGAACTAAAGAGAAGAACGTATTTGCAAATGGTCACACGCGATATCGCCCATACTACGAGTGTAAGGTTTTTTCGGCAACAAATTCAGCTGTAATCTCATTCGGCCGTTGAGCAAGGAGAAATCAAGTTTGAAGATAAAAAGCCAATGAAAGATAGGATGGCACCCGTTTCCCCCCGCCCCACGTAAACATGGTCTATGCGGGGTCAATCGTCCAGGACTCAAGCCGATGAAGGAAACATCGTCAGTAGGTATCAAGGTTACTCATCAGGTATGATTAGAGAAGTACTCAATGGTACGATTGAACAGATGGGCAGGGACGGAAGACAATATAAATCCGCATTGGAACTGCCCGTTTTTTCGTTTTGCTGGATCAAGGGATGAGTTGCCATTCAGCTGAAAAATTGCCCGAGATGTCAGCGGACAGGAATCCGGCACCTATGATCGCCAGCAGGAGGTGTCGCTGGGGCATCGGTCCTGGAATAGAAATGGTCATAGCGATGGGCGCGATCCATGGAGGAGTTTTTGAAGAAGTATTGAGAGAAGCGCGATGGGAAACAAGTCCAGAATCCTCAGTGTGTCTAGCGGCATATTCCACGAGAATCAGAAGAGAAAGGGGCAAACGCTACGACACCAGAGAACAGCAAAAGGAAGCATACCAGGTCAAGAGGAGGTTGATCATCGTCCAAAAAGACTAGGCAGGATTTTGCAGTGAAGAAAAGGACGATGAGGACGTCACGCACGGGTAAATATGGTGTTCTTTTGCTCGGGAGAGTATAAGCGCTTCATCGATGAAGAGGAGATGAGGAGGTTTTCGAACGCAACTAACCTTACAATTCTGATCAAGCTATATTTGATAAACCTGAGAAGTCAGAGCATCGGCACTTTAAAGCCGCTTATACATCAAGGGATACGGTAAAATGGGAAGCGATGACAAAAGATGTTGGTTGATGGAGGAGCCGCCGTTTAATCTGATGCCTCATGCTACGTTCCGGAAATTGGGGAGAATTCCGAAGACCTGAACTCAAGAAAATGTGGTGCTAAAAGACTTCGGTTGGGAATTCAATTTATCTTGACAGCGAAAAGGCGTATAACGTGGATAGAGGAAGCTTGACAGTAGGGAGTAAGACATTACCCCACCACGTTTTTTTGTTAATTGACGGGAAAGGGTCATCATGTTTGCTCCTCGGCAGGGACTGGATTCACAGCGAACTGTTGCTGCCTTCGACCAATGATCAATGTCTAATACAGTGGCGAGGAGATCAAGTCGAGGTGGTGCAAGCAGATTTCGGTCGCCAATATTGCCATGACCGATCTACCAGATTGGGAAGCCGTGGTGATTGACTGCCTTATTCGGAAGAGTTGGAAGGAGACATTACCTCAAGGTTACTAGTCAGGGGCTACAGCCGATCCAGCAAGTTCCGGCTCTGAATTGTTACTCTGATGGGCTCCATTTGAAACTTAGGGGAAATTGGGGCAAGGATTTACGTCGGCTGATGATTTGGAAGAGATTGATATAGGACCAGGAGATAGACAAGGCCGACGTATATAAGCAAAAATTAAGTCTGAGGCTACGGAAGAATTGATAGCATTGTGAAGGAGTATATCGGGATTGTTTCGCCTGGGAGTACCATGAGATGCTGGTTAAGCCGTATCAATTGTTTGAACATCGGCTACCTATTAAACCCAGGGTATGGCATTCAAGCAGGCTCCAAGAAGATTCAAGGCAGAAATTATATGAACCGATCAAGGCGGAGATCACAAGGTTGTTACCCGATGCCAAGTTCATAAGGCCGTGCGATATGCTGAGTGGGTTTCTAATACGTCCCGGTGGAGAAGAAAAATGGAAATTGAGGATATGTATTGATTTCCGGGATCTAAATAAAGCTACCCCAAGGATGAGTACGATGCCGATAGCGGATTTGTTGGTGGATGCAGCGTCAGCACAAGATTATCAGTTTCATGGACAGGCAATGCAGGATAAATTAGATTTTCATGGCGAAGAGGATAATACAACAAGACTGCGTCCGATGTCCTGGAGCTATGTTTGTATGAGTGGGTAGTAAATGACTTTTGGATTGAAAAGTGCCGGTATTATGAACCTATCCAAGAGCAATGAATTATATATTTCAATGATCATTGTTTGTTGGTGGAAATTTACATTGATGATGTGGTGGTTAAAATTAAAAGTGGGGAAAGCCATATAGCCGATTTACGAAGGAGTGTGGAGAGGGCAAGGAATACGGACTAAGAATGAATCCCAATAATGTGTGCTTTGGTGTATCGGCTGGGCAATTTTTTAGAGTTTTATGGTTGCAGAATGGAGCGAGGGATTGAAGTTAGTCAGCGAGTATCAGAGCCCATTAAGACCACAGAGCCACAAGCCGATAAGACAGAGTTGCAATCGTTGATCGGCAAGATTAATTTGTGAGGAGGTTATATCAAATTTATCAGGGAGAATTGAGTCTTTCACGCCGTTATTGAAGTTGAAAGCCGATCAAGAATTTGTGTGGGGGGCAGCGCAGCAGAAGGCGTTTGACGAGATCAAGAATTTCTTGTTCCCCGCCTGTGTTGATTCCGCCGCAGGAAGGAGTGCCGTTCAGATTATACTTGTCGGCCGATGAGAAGTCCATCGGTTCTGTTTTGGATCCAGGAGTTTGAAGGTAAAAGAGCGAGTTGTGTTCTATCTAAGTAGGAGACTTTTGGATGGCTCTGAGACGAGATATCCAGCGGTGGGAAGTTATGCTTGTGTTTATATTCTCGTGTACAAAGTTGAGCATTACATCCTATCGGCTGAGTGTACAGTAGTTTGCCAGGCCGATGTGGTCAAATATATGCTGTCGGCTCCAGTCTTGAAAGGGCGAGTTGGCAAGTGGCTTTTTGCCTTGACAGAGTTTTGACTGAGGTACGATCGGCTAAGCAATCAAAGGGACAAGCAGTGGCCGATTTATTGTCCAGCACAGGGGGTATCAGAGGACTGTGTGGAGCCGATCCCGTGGGTCTTATTTTTTGATGGATCGGTTTGCAGGCATGGATCTGGTATCGGTTTGGTTATTGTGTCGCCTCGGGGGGCAAGTTTTGAGTTTGCTTTTACAATTAAGCCTTATGGACTAACAATCAGGCGGAGTACGAGGCGGTGCTGAAAGACTTCAACTATTAAAGGAGATCGGGGCCGATATTATAGAGATTATTGGTGATTCTTTGTTGGTGATCAAACAGTTATCTGAGATATGAGTGCAGGGATGATGTTTGAGGTCATATTATGAAGAGGTGTGTGGATTTGTTGAAGGATTTCAAGATGGTGTCAATGAATCATATTCCAGAGAGCAGAAATTTGGAAGCAATGATCTTGGCACAGATTGCTTCAGGATATCGGCTGAATGGGCAGGTTGAGGTGGAGATAGCCATATTGATGTCCGGAACAGGCCGATGACTGGAGACAGGAGATAATTGATTACTTACGAAACCGTCGCAGTCTGTTTCTAGGAAGATTCGTATAAGATACGAAATATGTGCTACTTGATGAGGAGTTGTATTATCGGACGTTTGAGGGGGGTTCTGCTTAGATGCCTCGATTTGGAAGAAGCCAAAGTGGTTATGTGTGAAGTGCAACGAAGGCATCTGTGGAACTCATCAAATCGGCTCATAAGATGAAGTGGTTGTGTGAGAAGAGTAGGGTATTTTTGGCCGACAATGCTGGAAGATTGCTTTAGGTTTTAAAGGATGTCAGATTGTCAGAAGTTTGGAAAATATACAGCGGGCACCGGCATCGGCTACTGATCCTATCATCAATACCGTGGCGTTCAGAGGATGGGGAATTGATATGATCGGCCAGATTTTTCCTCCATCAAGTAAGGGACATATTAGTTTTATATTGGCAGCACAGATTATTTCACAAGTGGGTAGAGGCAATTCCTTTGAAGAAGGTCACGTCCAAAGAAGCGATTGAATTTATCAAGGAGCAATATCATTTATCGGTTTGGGATTCCTCAGACGATAACTACTGATCAGGGGTCTATTTTTGGTTTCTGATGAGTTTTCAACAGTTTGCTGCCAGTATGGGAATCAAGTTATTAAATTCATTCGCCTTATTATGCTCAAGCCAATGGGCAAGCAGAAGCTTCTAACAAGAGTTTGATCAAGTTGATTAAGCGGAAAATTTGATGAGCAGCCACGGCGATGGCATTCTACATTGCCGATTCACTATGGGCCTATCGATGGCATGCCACGGGTCTACTCGGGTACCGCCGTATCAGTTGGGTATAGATGGACATGAGGCGGTTTTGCCGTGGAAACTAACATCGGCTCTAGAAGACTTTCTTTGCAGAATCAATTGACGGTCCGATGATGATTCTTATAACTTGATGGCAGAAACATATAGAACTTGAAAAGATTTAGCTCAGAATCGGTTGGAGAGCGCTAGGAAAGAATCAAGGAGAGGTTGTTATAAGGCTAGGGCAGCTCGGCATTACAACAAAAAGGTGGTGAATAAGTCGTTTGCGAGGGGGACCTTGTGTGGAAGTTGATTTTGCCGATCGGCGTCCAGAGATAATAAGTTCGGAAAATGGTCGCCTAATTGGGAAGGGGCTTATCGGATTAATCGCTGTGTGCCTGGTAACGCATTATTATTAGAAGATCTTGAAGGGACGGAGTTTGTAAAGCAACTTAAAATGGGATATCTCAAGAAATCTACCTAGCGTTTAGATCACTCTTAAATCGGTTAAGTACAGCTGATTTCTAAACAATTAGGAAAGCCGATGTTTTTTATAAGCGTCGCCTAAAGACAGCCGATATTCAATTGATATCGCCTTTAGATCAAAAAACAAGCGGAAAAAATTATCAGGACTGAGAGAGATGAGTAGCAGAGCCGATCTGGTTATATGACAGCAGAAGGGTGATCGGCATGTTCCAGAAATGTCAGTTACGAAGGTTTAAGATTTACAAGAATTTTTGGATCACTTCAATTGCGTGCAGGCGGATCTGGTCAATCTCATTGATAGCACGGATGTCATCTTTATCGGAGCCCGGGATGGTCTTCAGTTCTTGCGCCGATGAATGACTTGACGCACTGTCGCTGCAACCTTGGCCTCTTGGTCTTGGATGGCTTGCGTAGACCGATTAGCTGGGATTCTGTTGCTGTAAGGTCTTTACGACTCTTTCAGTCTGCCAGCAAATCGGCCTCCTTTTTCTTCAGCTGGTCTACTTAGGTTGAGCGCTTGGGGGGCAGCGGCCATGTCATCAAGCTTTTTCTTCTCTGCTTGGGCTAATTTAGCTGATCGGCTTGGATGTCTTCGGTAGTCTTCTGTTGGTCAGCGCGATCGGGCTATGCGCTGTCTAAGTTGATGAGTTTAAATCTATGGGATTCCAGATATGCTGCGGGGTTAATGCGTCGACAAAGTTCTTTCGGCAGATGGTGTTCAATTTTCTGTGAATCTTGCCCGGATTGCCCGCAATCTGCCGCTAGCGCGTCAATTGGGTTTTCCAGCCGACTGAGGATGGCTCGTCAGATTCACGTACGTCGGCTGGGAAGGATGGTTTGGTCGTTGCGCTGGTGGCTGTGGATTCTTCTACTTCTAGGTACTTGCCGATGTCAAAGGAGAACAGATCGGCTATGGACTGCAAAATTGGCATCGTAAAAGGGATCAGTAGAAAAGTTAAGAGCGGAGTATAGACAAAAGAGTTACCTGAGGAATAGGACCATCGGCAGCTTGCGCGACATCGGCTTCAGGGGGATGAATAGGTTGTTCTCTGGAGGGCCGATGTCAGCCGATGGAATAGGGCAGTCTCATCGACAGCTGGAGGACTTGGTGCAAAGAGTGGGGCAGCTGAAGGGGCCATCGGCTCAGCGCTTGGAGGGGGATGGCAGAAGGAGGTTGAAGATCTGGAAGCGATGACTCGGGCTGAAGATGGAGCTGGTGAGAAATGAGAAAGCGGGTAATAATGATGTTAAGATTTGGCGCATACTGAGGAGATGAGGGAGCGATGTGGACTGGGGAGAAGATGGCGTCGTGGGCAACGATATCGGCATCGGTTTTCTGTTTCTTCAGGGAGGGGCGATGCACTAACTTTTTCTTTTTGGTCCCATCGGCCGAGGCGCCTTGAGGAGAGCCGATGGGGATGGAGCGTCGCGCCCTAAGTTTGGGGTAGCCGATGGAGGTTGATACAAGATCGGCGGCCGCTGTTGCTTTGTTGATGAGGGCTCGACGCTGCGCGGCCTGCAAAGCAAGGGTCAGAGACGATTGAGGATGATATTTTGAAGCTTGCAAGAGTTACCTCGTTGTCGGATTCAACATAGTCGGCGTCCAGACGGGAGCAATAACAAGTGGGCGCTAAGCAGAACAGATGTTTTTTCCATTCCGACCACCATCGGACAAAAAGGCTTGGTGTTGGCAGTGCAGACGTAACTCGGTGGCAGCGCCTAGCAGGAGGGAGTCTGTCAAAGACCACAGCCGATCATATTCCAGGGCGCTGCTGACCGTGCCCCGAGCCTGGAGTTTGTCGGTGAAGAACAGGCCGATCGGAAGCTGGCCAAGGCCGAGTTGACGGGAGCTGGTTGATGGGTGGTAGAACTCATACGATGGTTGAGTTCGGCCTAGAGAAAAGCCGGTTGGCAGCAGGCAAGGACTGATGGCCGAAGGAAATATGGCTTTAGATTGATCATCGTTCAGAGCTTTGAGTGGATCAAAGTTGGAAGGCATCTCGAATGATGATGCGTCATTGTAAGCAACCAAAGAGTAGCATCCTGGTAAAGCCATAATAAAACCCTTGAACCACTGACTAACTTCAGCAGGGGATATCTTGCCGCCGAAAAGGGCCGATGCAGCCTCACCCATAGAGATGCATCGGTGGTAGATGGGTCTTGATCTTCTGGGTAATCAGCTGGGAAGGATTGCTTGAGGAGGGAAGTTTCTGGGATGGCCTTGGAGGTGTAAACTTAAGCCAGAGCTGTACGAACCACCAAGGACCCCCAATGTGGCCGACGGGCTGGCCGGCCGATAGCTTAGTTGCACCTGATGAAGCAGCTGGTAGGTGGCGCCAAGGAGATAGTGCCCTAACGGAATTTGTTTCCTATCGGCCAAGCACTCTGCTAGGCATTGCATATTGGTCGTCGGGCCGAGGGTTGCGCCACCGAAGACGAACCGTTCCAGCCACAAGTTCAGAAAAGCGACGTGCTCCCGATCATCAACCGGTCCAGTTCCTTTGTTGTGAAGAGATATATACCTGGACCAGCCGCCGATGTTTTTTGTTTGGAGCCGGTGGGCAGGCTTGAACCGGAGTTTGAAGGGGTTGATGTAGCTTGTCGTGTTCAGGCAGGTGAGCATGGTCACATCTAGCAGAGTGGGGGTCATCGGCCCATGACCGAACAGAAAGGCATTGAGAGCATCAGACCAGAAGTACGAGGCCGATGCGAGCAGAGATTCATTCCTTTCCATATCGGCAAGGAGAGGTTGATGCAGTGGCGATGTGAGATTCTTCCCAATAGATCCTCTTTGCAGCCGATACTCTGATGTACCAATCTCTCCATCCGGGCAATCTGCTCGGCCAGGACCTGAAGCTGTTGGTCCAGTCACTGACCAACATGGCCGAGTTCTTGAAGGGAGTGCGTTGGGTTTCGGCACTAATGAAATCGGTGGGATCTTCGCTGCCCATGGGGCCATGATAGAAAAAGCAGGGGTAATCGGCAGCCGGAATCAAGATCTGGGCTCTGAGATGCTACAGTAGACAAGAACACGACGAAGAGCAGGTGAAGAACATGGCAAATCGGGTTCGTACAGATTGCAGATTGGGGAAAAGTAACCGGGTGAGAAGATTACCTCAGGAATTACAGATGCTGTTGCCATCGCGGAAATAGGAGAGGTTGCAGGAGTCGACGGACGGAGAGAGAGGTTGCAGTAATTCGTCTAGATTCGCTAGAGCTTGGTGAGGATGTGGAAGATGAAGCGGTGGTGCTCTGGTGATGTGAAAGTATAAAAAAGAGGGCAAGAAGACGAAGCGTTTTATAAAGGTATGACAGCCGAGCGGGAATTGAGGCCGTTGGCACTGTTTCAAACATTTATGGCAAGTGGGCTATCTTGGGCCGCCTCGGTATGGGAGAAATCTAGAGGCCCAAAGTTGGAAGAATTTCGGAATCCTACAGAGGAACTCCGAAATTGGGGGGCATGTGTTGACGCCAAAATTTGGTAAGGACCTGTATCATATTCGGTCAAGAGGACGGTTGCAGTCGGATAATGGAAATTGATCCAAGAAGCAGACCGAGTCTGAGAAGGAAGCCGTGAAGACCGCGCGTGGCAGTTAATTACTATAGTTATTAGGAAAAGGTTTATCTCTTTTAGGAAACCTGACTCGTGTCCGGTCAGGTCTCGTTAGCGTTTTCTGTTATAGATAGGAAATCATATATCGTGTCCTATAAGGACTCATGTAACTCGGGGTATATATACGTATGCCCGGGGACCTTGTAATCTATCACAACGATCAATACAAACTCGGCGCATCGCCACCCCTTTGACGGGATCCTGCTTCTCGAGCCGGGCTGCATCGGTTAGGTCCGAACTCCTGCGAGAGGGTAAGTCTCGTTACCCCGACTACCAATCGGCTAGGACTTTCTCGGTTAGGTCCGATATTCTAGTCGGTCTATGGTAGTCGGCTTACCACGATATATTTACTTTATCTATGGCTGCATCAGTTCAGTTTGATCTCATAGATTGATTAGGTATATCACATCACGTGTGCACAAACCGTATCGACTTACCGGGAGCGATTTATCATCAGTTCGTGCTGCATCGGTTAGGTCCGACCTACTGAACTGCTAGTGATAAGTCGATCCTGCTGGGCCGATGCGTTATGTGCAGGCGTTTTATCGGAGTGTATAGCCGGTAAGTTATTTTCATCACGATCGCATTATATCTATCGGCTCATCGAGGCATTGTTATCGTTATCGGTCTGTGCTGCAACGGTTAGGTCCGATCTACTAGACTGACAATGATAGCTTTACTCTTAATAAGCCGATGGTGTTGTGCGATGGTGTTATCGGAGCGCTTAGCCGATAAGTTACCTGTTAAAGCCGACTACATTTATTTACTGTTTCATCCTGTACTCGCTTTGTTAAGCAAATCGGCTAATTTACCAATTATTTATATTTGCGTTATTGCATATTTTATTATATGTTCTTGCCTGTATTATTGTCACAATCGGTTAAGGACTAGCCGATGGGTTTATTCTGCCGATCCAAGCACAAGTACAAGCAGGTTCCCGGGCATGACCCCAGGTAAGGGCCCGGGCATGAGCCCGGGTAAGGACCAGTATATGGGCCCGGGTAGCGGACGAAGATCTCGGGAGCAAGGGCCCGGGTGCTGGCATACCTTCATAACAACACCAGTAACACTAGATCATGATCAGCTAGGATCTATTTGATTTATTTATGTATTATACTTGCTTATTTTATCTAGCTTATAGCCGGTTTTTGAATATTCCTTCGATGATCGGCTAGCATGATATTTATTTATTATTATATTATTGTTCTTGCCGTCATCGGACCTGAGCCGATGTGTAAGTGCTACAGTGTGCATCGGCCATCGGCTGATGAAACGAGTCTAGATCGGCTTCCAGCCGATTGGCTCATTGATCTAACATTTTCCTCCTTGTCAATTACAGGGTCAAATTGACTGGCACGCCTACGAACCTCGAACTTTAGGACCTGCACTGGAGTGAAGCAAATCTCCCAGGCCTTCGCGTGTCACCCAGACGCCGAACCAAGACCCGGCGATTTTCGGCGTCAACAGCAGACCAGTGACGTAGTCAGCTCTTGAACACTGTCGGGGTGGTTGGACTGCTACACTCTACTTGTCTCGCAAAGACCAATGATGTAGTCAGGTCTCGACCACTATCTAGGTGGTGAGATCGCTACGCTCTACTGGTCCCGGACAGACCAGCTGTTGGGGTGGTTAGACTGCTACACTTTACTGGTCCCGCAAAGACTAGCGATGTAGTTAGGCCTCGACCACTTGTCTAGGTGGTTGGACCGCTACGCTCTCCTGGTCCCAAAAAGCCAGTGGCGGAGCCAAGATTTTACCCACTAGGGTTAAATAGCATTGCTTCATATTTTAGTGGGACTAGTTTTGTAAATTTTAATGGATTAATCTACATGGCTCCGCCACTGCCAGTGGCGTAGTCGGTATCGACCACTTGTCTGGGTGGTAAGACCGCTACGTTCTCCTAGTCCCGTGAATACCAGTGGCATAGGTGGGTCTCGACTACTCTATTGGTGCTCGAGCTGGTTATCTCATGTGCATCCCATGTAGCCAACATGGTTCGCATTTGTTTGACCAATAAATATATTGCATAAAGATCCACTCTAGATTAAAAATAGTAAATTATTGATGAAAAAATAAATAAATCTCTCTATTCAGAGAGTTTATACCAGAAAAGTACGATAAATTGCATATAAAATATTGCATATCTTTTTAGATACTTGTCGGATATATATGAAATTAGTAGATTAATTTAAAGATTATCTAATAATAACCTTCATTGGCATAGGTTAATTCGTCTTGTTTGCTTGGGCGATGCAAGCATGGCACGTGTCAGCGGTGCTTGTTTGCCATGCGTGTACGTGCTCCTGGTTTTGTCCTTGATTAATTGCATGGCGTTCCTTGCTTTGCCGGGGGCATCCGCTCTTGTGTCGACCACCTGCTCCGCGTTCTTGCATACCCGAGTACTCAACTTTGTCTGTCCAGTCAACCGGTGGTTAGCCGAGTCCGAGTGTGCGCCTGCTCTTGCACGCTGTGTGAGGCACGGTGGCCGGTTGGGCCATAGGTGCTCGACTGCTCAGCGAGTTCATGTCTTGGTGGACTAGTCCGATCCGACATGATGACGGGGACCCGTATCGCGCGCGCCAACGGGAACAAGGTTCCTGTGTTCTCTTTCCTTATTTAGGCCACAAACGGATCGGGCTGAAGCGCGCTGTTCTTTCTATTTTCAGAAGCTAAGCCCACGGGAGTCCTGTTTTGGCTTGCCGGCCCGCGTAAAGGTAGGCTTGATTTTTGGGTTTTTTACTGTTACTAATTTAATTTTTTTTTAATTTACAAAACTAATTTTTCATTTGGTTATTTTGCAAAAATAGCCTCTTGCCGCCGTGGGCCACGGCGGTATTTAAAAACCACCGTGGCCCAGAGCGGCGAATGGCCTCCTCGTCAGGCGCGGCTAACGGCGGCCCCCCGCCGTTAGCCGGGGGGGCCACATGGCGTTGCCGTCCTCAGGGACGGCGGCGGATGCCTCCAGCGGGCCAAATGCAAAAATGCATTCGCCGGCGTCCCCAGGGCGGCGAATGCATAGCGTACCGTCCAGCGATTCGGATGGTCCGATCCCTGTACGGATCGTCCGCTTAGGTATCGGACCGTCCGAATCGTCCGATCGGACCGTTGTCCCTCGAATTGGACCGTTGATCGAACTGACCATTGCCTAAGATCAGACCATCTGCCTAGGGATCAGGCCATCGGAATGCACACGATCGGACCGTTGCCCTCGGATTGGACCGTTGATTGGACTGACCGTTGCCCCAGATCGGACCGTCCGTCTAGGGATCGGACCGTCCGAATACCCCCGATCGGACCGTTGCCTCCTCCCGATCGGACCATTGCCCAGCCCAGGCCACGGCCCCCTAGAGCCATTTGCAAATTACCAAATTTGAAAATTTTGTTGCTAATTTTTAACCCCAAAAATGTACGTACTGAATGATTTTTAATTCGACATTGGAAGATGATATATTATATTATTCGTCATCCACTCGGTCGATACTTAACGCAGTACACGTACAATAGCATAGTGATATTAGCTAGATGCGAGCCGTTCGCATTGCGGCATGATGAATGCGACACCCATAGTACGAAATACAACAAGGGATACTACATTGTTAGCAGTACAATGTATCCGCTCGTTCTAGTCACCGGTTCCTAGAAAAGCGGGCGATTCGTTCATGGTACGATCTAGACAGGGTGTAGTCGGCTGGTGATTCTGGTTGTATGTTCCAGTGCCGTGATAGATATGACGGCGTGAAATTGTCAATCCATTGTCTGAATTGACACCTCCTTGGAGGATCCTGTGGGACGAGTTTGATTAGTAAATTCGTCACGTTTGGTGAAGGTAAACTATCTACAGGAAGTAAGGTGCGGCTTGAACTTACATCGATATTGTTGTCAAGAATGTTCGGACAAACAAAGCTTCTGCGTCGCAGAGTTCCTGGCCTTCTCGACCTGACGACCTGGCAACGTTCACCACAAGCGCACGTTGGACGGTCCTCCCATCGCGGTAATCCGAGAGGTCGATTTCTCCAGTCTGCCCCTTCTAGCTCTAGACGTTGTTCGTGCTCCGTCCTCCTGGCCATGTATTGCGCCATGCTTTCGTCTAACGGGAGGTAGTCATATTCCGGGTTGCTGTTGTCAATCCACTCGATGAAGCCGCAATATCTTCCCTCAGTCTGTTAAGGTAAATATCCTGGTATAAGAGTTGTGAGCGTAAAAACGAATATGACAAAGACTTGACTGAAACACGTACCTGGGGACTCTGGTGCACGCACTCGAAGTATCTCCAGCCGTAAGTCTCCTCCTGATGAGATACGCGTAGCCAGCAACGGTCACCACAAAGGCATATCGAGCGTTCAGCCCAAGGTGGCAGTACCAAAGCGAAACCTAAATATCGCCAGTTGCAATCCTCCACGAAAAGAGGTGTAGGAGACATTGTTCGATGCTGCTACAAGAAGAAAAGGAAACTAGTGAGGCAGGTAGTGGCCGTAGTTCATAAATGGTGCGAAGTTTGCCCGAGGGCCTGGGTGAAGGCCCTCTGCTACTATGATGGTGCTTTTATATAGGTTGTTGTGCGTCTATTTCCCTATGAGACGTACATGTCAAAATAAAAGGGACGTGCATATGCAAAAAGCGGTTGAAGTGGCCGACCATGTATTCAGAATGCCCGTGACGACGCATGACTAAAGTGACGCACCGAAAGGTCGCTTGTCGCAATGTGGTGCACGCGCGGCCTATATTATGCAAGTAAAGGTGGTCCGTACTCGCGCATGGTATGCGCCGAAAGTGGTTTCTCCTTTTAAAATGGTACAGACAGGACGGAGTACCGTTGTAAATATTTGTGAAAGGTCAGATCTGAAGGGTGGGATCGAGCCTAGAGGGGGTGAATATGGACATGAAAAATTTAAACAAGTTATGCAAGACCTATAAATAAATAAATACAACAGTAGCCCCTAGGTCATACGCCTCCTCGTCCTCCTAGGCTGCTGATGCGAGGTTTGGTCCTGATCTTTCGATGGAGAAGGTAATCACGATTGGTGGGAGAAACCGACGTTCACGGCCCGACTACAACTATCCACGATGTTGCGCCTTAGCGACCGATACACCGATTCCAGAAGGTGAACGCGATCTTGTGGAGCGTGATCAACCGGCCACGAGGGCTCTCGTCCTGCAAGCAATCGTAGAACAAGCAAGAGCGAGTTGAACAAGCACTGAATTGCTAAATCAAATATGAAGTTTCAATCTGAAAATACAAGAGGTGGGGTTCCAATAACAAGAAGACGGGCGGTCTAATCGACACGCGCGCTGCAAGCGAAGTAGCGGCGGCTAAACTTCAATCTATCAAAACCCAATCTGTTGTGGCGGCTCTAGAGACATATAAATAGGTGGGAGGATGACCAAGAGCGTGTTGGGGTCGTTCTCCAACCGTAGGACGCGCCCCTAATGGGCTCAACTTGATACACAGCCCACGGGCCAAAATAAGGTGGCGCAGCACCGTAGACAGAAAAAGTCTCGGTAGTATTTCAATGTTTCTGGACGATTCTGATAAGATATGGACGTGAGGCCAGATCCATTGGAAAGTAGACTTTATAAGCTTTCCATGAAGTACTTGAACGTCCAAAACGGAGTCCGTATGAAGTCGTGGCGGCCGTTAGAAGTTGGTGCTGTCCTGCAGTCCGAATCCAATCGGCACGACTCCCTCTCCTGGACGGTATTCTCCTTGTTCTCCTTGGTTTCTAAGCACCACAAGAGTACATGGGTTTCCATGGTCTAAAGAAACCGAACATGAACTTAAGAGTGAACTTACTTGATGATTTAATTGACGTACACGGGCGCGAGTCATAGGACCTTGTGTAGGTGTAGATGTAGGTGAGGATGTATCGATTGTGTTGATGTCCTCATCAGCTGCGCTCGCATGTGCCCACGCGAGTACGTCAGGCGGTCCGCTGGTACCCCACGGGTGGCTCGGACCGCCTGAGCAGCAGGGGAAGCACCGGCGTCGTGCGGCTGTGTGTGCGGTGCACCTCCGAGCTGTGACGACCCGATCACATCCTGCTTCGGAAGAAGGTCATCCTCGGTAGAGATCCAAGCAGAGGTGCTCGGGGCAGATCCCCGCCCAGTGTCCCCCAGGTGGTGGTGAGATTCGCCGCGTGGGTCTGGTAAAGAAAAGTTCGCGTCAGCCGAATAAAAAGTGCAGTTAGTTATGGAGAATAGGTTCAAACCTGATGTACCTGACAATCCTCGCCCGATCGTGGAGCTTGCCGACCTCGATCCTCCGGCGGTACCAGAAGGACCTGCTCCCACGAGTACTGGCCCCTACAGAACCCGCCGCTCCTGCCGATGACTCTTCACCATGGGGACCTCGCATATGTATCTGCATCGGTGGGGCTGCATCGGAACAGCGACAAGTTAGAGCACGGACGACCGAGCGCATCGTGTTGCACATACGGCCGAACGTGATCGTCTGCTCCTGCTGCGTGAGAGGGATGCCAGCCTCGAGGCGCTGCCGCAGTAGGCCGAGCTCCGTGTGGACCTTCCTAGCATCGTCCGCCTGTTCAGCAGGACATGCGTGGTTAGTTGCGCGTGATAACTACCGTTGAAAATAGTATGAAAACCATTGACTCACCGCGCGGAAGTAGTCCTGGTTGCGGTGTGTTGGGTATGCGTCTCGCACCCCCGCGACGTGCGCCAGTGGAGCCTCGGGAGTGAACGTCACCCGTAGTCTGGTACGGGGCTGGTACCAGGAAAGGTACTGCTCGTACCTGGCGGCTGTGTAGGGTTGCATCTCCGTGATGACGTCCTCCGTGGCTATGAGCCAGTCGTTGATGTACTCGATGACGATGGGTCTCCACAACTTACCGATGGCCTGGCCACGCCGATCTAACCTTCAGAGCACAACCGGTGACACAATGCATAACAATACGGAATATTCATTTCCACATATACCTATGAACGTGTTGCGGTACGCCCGGGCGTTGTGGATGGCCGAAGGTCTGTCGCATACCGAACTGCCGCATCACACACTGCGGGCAGTGCGGCTCGACAGAAATGTCGAACAACATCGGCGTCATCGTTAGCCAGTACGCCTGGTCCCTGTTGCAGAGGGACGACAGCCCACGGGGCGCACGCGCGTTCACCGCCTTGGCGCTGTACGGCTCCCAGACAATGTCGTCGTCCGTGATCCTGTCGAACTCCATGACGAAGTCTGGGTACGACTTCTGCACCTGCACGTGAGCGTACCGACGCTACAAACAAGAAAAGAGTTCTCGTTAGTCCAAGTAACATAAAAAACCGAGACGGTTCTAACACCGAACATACCTCACGACGACACCACACCGTCCCCATCGTCGGATAGTCCTCCGGTGGGACACCCACGTACAGGGTGGACTCGTACAGACTGTGGTCCACCACGGGGCGGCCGATCGTGAACCGCTCTGCCGCCCAGAGCTGTAGGAGGAGTGGACAACCCGTGAAGACCACTTCTAGGTCGGTCTTCCTGCAGCCGTCGCACAGACCCCTGTACGTGGCGGCAAGGACTGCCGATCCCCAACTATACTAGGGAATAGCACCGTCCTCGGCGTCGGCTATCTCCCTCGCGTAAGGGATCAAGCCCTTGTCAACTGCGTGGCCGTGCGAGTTGGTGAACATCACCCACCCGAACAGCCACAACAGGTACGCCTCTAGGCTTCTCTGCAGTGAGTACGCGTCAGCCTCCGGGTCTAGCTGATCAGACTGCAGTAACATATAAAGAAGTTGATACTGTAATTCTAGTACGGACTGAAGGATGAACATAAAACAACAAGAAAGCATTCTTACCGTGTAGCTCAGTACCCAAGCCTGAGGGGGGCCCGCATGCGTGTACGGGGAGATCTCGCCAACGAGGGGAAGCCCTGGAGCACGGTGAACCGGGGTGAACCGCTGCAGGATGTCGTCTCGCCACGCCTGGAGCCCGTCAACTAGGCCCACCGCATCATCGGCTAGAGGCAGCCCAAGGAGGAGGCTGACGTCCTGCAGCGTGGGGGCCATCTCACCGCATGGGAGGTGGAAGGTGTGCGTCTCCAGTCTCCACCGGTCCACAAGAGCTGTGATCAGCGACCGGTCGATACCCCACTTCTTCGCCGGGTCAGTCGGGTCCGCCGCGGCTGCTACCAGCCTACACAGCGGCAGAAGGCCTGCCTCCCGCAACCTGACAATCAAAACAAAGCAAGTTAGTAAGTTGACATATACAGCTTCACAGTACAACATTCGTACGTACCTAGTCGTGAACCTGTCGTCCACGGGAAGGAGTCGCCTAGAAGGTCGAGGACGTAAGGTACCGAGCTCGAGGTTCTGCACCGCCAAGAGAAACAACCGATGGGACTGATCGGTGGCGTGATCTAGCAGCTCAGGCGTCTGGTACTCCATACCTACAAGGAAAAGGAAGCGGAACGGATTAGCTCAATTAAACATAGTGCATTACAGTTAGAAAATTAATAGATAGCAAAGTACCTTTAAAAGGCCCACACTAAAATGAAAATCAGATAGCAATACATGCATATTGGTACACATTACAGGGACAATACATCAGCAACCAGCGGCTATACTACACAACATAACCCAAAGGTGCACGAGGACGCCTGCGATGACGCTGCCTATCAGTGGTGCCTTCCCCAGTTGGCCGCCTTCCGTTGGCGCCTGATCCTTCCATACGAACTTCCACTGCACTTGGGGCCTCGGCGTCTTTCGTGCACTTCTTGTAGGTATGTCCATCCTCTTCACACCTACTGCAACGTTGAGCGCTAACGCCGGCCTCGGATTCGTCCATATCATTGCGAATCCTCCGTGTCCAACGGCGGCCTGCCTTGTTCCTTGCCTTCGTCGGGTCAGGGATGAAATAAACTGGGCTTGTGTCTTCAGTGAAAGTGCCGATGATGCCGAAACCAAAAATCTCGGTACTCCATGTATGCATGATTGCTTTCTTTTTAAAGTACGGAGACACATATTGGCGTTCATCAATGCCGCACTCCCCGCAAGCGGCAATGACATGAGAACAGGGCTTGTGGTAGAAGCTTGGTTTCCGACAGGAGCACTTGCATGTCTGTCGGAGGATGAAACCTCGACGGCGGGAAGTCGGGAGACCCCCCTTTTGAGATTCGGCCAGGGGAGTAGTTCTCAGGTGTACGAGGCGTCTGGTGGAAGAAGGATTGAACGAAGGAAGAAACGGCGCTCGGGAACCAGGGGCCCAAGTTGGGAGACAGGGGGGGTTCGGACCGTCCGTTTCGGGAACGGACCATCCGAACCTCTACCAACGCACGGAAGACAAGAGGATTTATACAGGTTCGGGCCGCCGGAGCGTAATACCCTACTCCTGTGTGTGTGTGTTTGGCTATGTGGGAGAATGTGGTTTGCTGTGTTACAAGGTGAGCTCAGCCCGCTTGCCGGCGCTGAGGAAGAAGAACAGTAGGTAGAGAGTGAGCTCAGATGCAGAGAGCTGAGAGTTAGAAGATGGGGAAAGCTCCTGTCCAGTTCGGCCTCCCTCTCTCGGTGGCTTGGATCCTCCTTTATAAAATCAGGGGAGTCCACAGTGCCAGGCAACAATGGTGAGAGAGAGAGAGGGCTATGCTACGTCTTGTCATGGACCTCCGCGCTCCGGCCGTCTGCTGAGCCGTCCCGAAGGCGCGTCTCATCGTCGCCCAGCCGTCGGTAGCTACGGAGGCACGGCTAGATGCCGCCTCCTACGTCAGCCGCAAGCAGCTAGATGCCACCTCCCTCGCCAGCTGCGGGCGGCTAGATGCCGCCTCCCACGTCAGCCGCGGGCAGCTAGATGCCGCATCCCTCGCTAGCTGCGGGCGGCCAGACAGTGACGATGCTGTCGGGTTGGCCCGTCTCGTCGTCTGCCAGGCCGTGGAAAACCAGAGCCCTCAGCTGTCTTGGGAGCCAGCTGACAGGGGGTCATTATGAAGGCGCACGCTTGTCCAGCCGGGAGACAGGCGGGAGGCGCCCTGTCGCCTCACCATTTATGTAGGTAATTGGAGAGCTGGCGCAGAGCCTGCCGGGGACCGACATGTGGGCCCCGGGCAGGGAGTGAGGCGATGGCGCCCGGAGGCAAGGCACGGGCCCGAGGCCAATGACGCCCCGGGGCCGAAGCCGATGGAGACGGCGCCCCGGGGACGAGCCCGGGGCCGCTGGAGACAGCGCCCCGGGGACGAGCCCGGGGCCGATGGCGATGACGCCCCGGGGACGAGCCCGGGGCCGATGGAGAGATGACCCCCCGGGGAACTGATGTGGCCGATGACCCACGCGTCCCCAGGGCATGTGGGACCCCCTGTCCCATTTCGCCGACAGTGGCCCCTGGCCCTGTTGCTCGGTCGGAACCGCTTCGGGCAGGAACGGGGCCACGTCCTTGAAAAAACAAGGGGACGCTGGGTCCGCCTGGTTCATCTTGAGCTAGTGGAGCTTGACGACTTGTTGATTTAGACGGGATACGTGCCCGGGACCCGGGCGTCGCCACCGAGTTCTTTGTGGCAACCCGCTGGCTGGAGATCGCGGCAGTAGAGGGGTGTGTCGTCCAATCGAAGGGCGCCACCGAGTCTGCCACCGACGAGACCTCCCGCGCCTGGTCCGAGATAGAGGCGCGGGAGAAGGAAACACTCTCCCGAGAGGAAAGCGTCTGGGCCCAAGAGGCCGGGCTGGCGTCACGGGGGTGTGAGATCGGCGCGCGCGAGAAAGTCGCGGAGGTTCGCGAGGAGGCGCGGGAGGCCGTGGCCGAGTCCGCTGCCCCGGAGGTAGGGTTCCTCGACTGCGGCGAGCATCTGGTGGAGCCAATGTCGACGAAGAGTTCGAGGAAGCCGCCGGTTCCCTTCTGATGCCATCCGCGGCCGTCTTCGGGGCCCGGGGGCCCTCCATGCCCCCGAGCACTGACCTTCTGGCGCCGCCCGGGGTTCGGTACGAAGTACACCGGTGACCTCCCCTCGTGCGACGACATCTCTGGGCCTTGCTTGTGCTTGTGCTCCGGTTTTGCCTGTCTTGTACAAAGAGAGGTATTTGTATATGTATATGATCATGTTTATGTTTTCGTACCTTGGTTTATTGTGTTGTTCGGAGGTTGCTGGTGTTCGGGGCCTCGTGTCCGGGAGCGCCGAGTACTGGGCGTCATCCGACAGCGAGATCCAGCAGCTGCGAACAGCCGTCGCGCCT
This sequence comes from Oryza meyeriana var. granulata, assembly GCA_003991445.1. Taxonomy (NCBI): domain Eukaryota; kingdom Viridiplantae; phylum Streptophyta; class Magnoliopsida; order Poales; family Poaceae; genus Oryza; species Oryza meyeriana. The sequence goes on from RYFJ01002715.1 coordinate 21,992, forward strand.
GAGGCCCCTAGCCGGGCCCTAGCACAGCCGCCTGCCCCGGGAGCTCGGTCCCCGGGGGCAGCGAACGCGACGGTCGCCCGCCCTGGGACCCGGTTCCCCGGGGCGCGAACCTTGCAGAGCGGCAAGGTCCGCAGGTTCGGCCCTTGTCCGTCTTCGGGGTCCGAGGGCCCTCCGCGCCCCCGGGCGTCGTTGGCCCAGGGCGTGTAGCGAGGCCGCGAGGACATTCTTGACTCGCCGGGAGCCCCTTGGGAACTGATCCTGCCAGGGCCTGGGGTCGCCAGGCAACGAAGCCCCCGGCGCCTCGGCAGCGGCCGGGGAGGAGCTGGCCAGGTCGGGCACCGCCGCCCGCCCCGGGAGCCTAGGCTGACCATACAAATAGGGGAAGAATACAAGTTGAGCAATATGTAAAGTCGAATAAGGTAACGTATCTGGATATTGCGAAGGGCGGCAGCGCTTCGCGAGCGCAGTCCCGGGACCGGGAGTGTTGTTCTCCCCCGGGAGCGCCGAGTATCAGGCCAATCTGCCGTGATTCGCCGTCGCGCCCAGCTCCCTTTCCCGGGGCCTAGAGCGGCCGCCTGCCCCAGGAGCACGGTCCTCAACGGCTGCGAGGGGCCCGAGGATGAGTCTGGCGAGACGATCGGGTCCGCAGGTGCGACCCCTCCCGTCTTCCGGGTCCGGGGGCCCTTTGTGCCTTGGCGGGCGCCGGGGACAAGCTGGCCAGGTCGGGTGCCGCAGCTCACCCCGGGGACCTAGGTTGTCCATACAATGGGGCAAGAATACAGATTAAGCAATGCGTAAGTTTGGATAAGGTTATTTATCTGGGGGTTGCTGAGGGCGGCGTGGCCCTGCGAGCACTATCCCGGGGCCGAGAGTGTTGATCGCTCCCGGGAGCGCTGAGCATCGGGTCGATCCGCCGTGATCCGCCATAGCGCCCAGGTCCCCGGGAGCTCGGTACCAAGGGGCCGCGGGCGACCGAGCGCGAGTCTCGCGGAAGTGGCCTAACCCGTAGGCTTGACCCCTCCTGTCTTCCGGGTCCCGGGGGCCCTCCGCGCCCCCGGGTGCCATTGGCCCTTTGAGCGCCGTGAAGCCGCGGGGACGGACTTGGCCGAACACGGGGTGGCCAGGCAACGGAGCACCCGGTCGCCTCGGCAGTTGCCGGGGAGGAGCCGGCCAGGCCGGGGCCCGTAGGCCGCGTCGAGGTTCGGAAGGCCTGCCTAGTCCTGCCGGCAATTGGTCTAATCTGCATACGACGAACTCCCGAAAGGGTCCTCGCGGTCGCGACCATGCGGAGGGAAAGATTACACATAAGCATTTCGCCCCCTACCTCCGGAAAGAACCGATCACCGAAGCTAGCCAGGCAGGGCGTCGGAGCCGCAGGGACACGGGGCTCCTCCCGGAGGGCGCCATTAGGTCCCTGCGAGCTTGACAACGCCCTGGACCTAGCACGTCGGGATACGATCACTCGTCGGTAGGGAACGAACCCGGTCGGGAAACATCGATCATCAGGAAGGGGCTTCACACAGGGGGAAGGTTTACTTCTTTCCGGCACGTGTAAGGACACGGCGGAGAACCAACCCCCAACCCGAAGCGATCAGACCCGTACCTTACGCTAAAGATAGCGCTTGAGGCCTTGCTGGTAACGAGCGACGCTGAGCGGAGCGCGCCACCTTCGTTCCTCGAGGAAGTCGAGGTTGTCGAGCTGCATATTTGTCGTGGTTGATGTTTGCCGATGTAGCGCTGTACCCGAGAGCCGAAGGAGAGGTCTGGCGACAGAATGGCTTCGGCCCGGTACTCCAGGAAGAAACGGGGTCTCCCCGGGCGCCCAGCTTGGTGTGGTATGAACCGCCCCCAGGACCGCCGGGGAAAAGGTTTACTCTGCACATAGTGAACTGTGAGAGCGTCCGGTTCGTTCCCTTGTCCATCCCATGCTACGAGCCGTGGCGTCAATCACTTCCCGAAGGCGTTCTCGTGGTCGCGCCCGTATGGCGGCTGGGTTTTGCGCATAACCCAGCCGTCGTACCAGCGCGGCCCGATGGTACCCCCGGGGGGTGAGACTGCCCCAAACGCAACACATGGAAAACGACGAAAGGAACGAGACCGGGAAGGATATTAAAAATGCTGCTTATGTAAAGTGTATATACATGGGGGCCCCGGCCAGCGCTGAGTTTCCGGAGAAGTTCGGCGCTGGCCCGGGCTCGCCCAACTTACAGGATGTTTATATAGACAGATTTGAGAAGATTTTGATGTGCCTAGGAATGGAGCTCGGACTCGCTTCCCTCGCGAGCCTCGAGGCTGGGGAAAGGCATGTGCTCGGGACCCGGGGGCCCCGGCCAGCGCAGAGAATATGTGTCCGGGACCCGGGGCCCCGGACCGAAATACGGTTTTGATATAAGCCGGGTTCCGGGGGCCCGGGCTTGAATATGGAATGTGAGACGACCTTCCGGAAGCATTCTCGCCGGGGCGGTGCTATCCGGGCTATCGCGCCCTATTCCGGGTGTCGCGTTCCTAGGCTTGTACTCGCCTTGGCAAGGCCGCCCTGGTTCGGCACCCTGGTGTCGGGCCCGGGGCACGGATTCGGGAATCCGTGCCTCGGCTCAAATATGTGCCCGGGACCCAGGGGGCCCCGGACTGAAATATGATTCGATATGTATTGTCAACATGTGCCCGGGCACGGGGCCCGGGTAAGGACATGGACCATATCGGGACGACTTCCCCGAACCCGCCCTTGCCGAGGCGATGCCGTCCGGGTACTCGCGCCCTGTTGAAGCTGTTCCGGCTCGGGAGCAGGGTTCGGACCGTCCGCCTCAGGGCCGGACCGTCCGAGGCGCTACGATCGGACCGTCTGCCGAGGGGACGGACCGTCCAAATCGCCTCGATCGCGCTTGGCCCGCTAAGGTTCCTGCCGGAAGTACTTGACCTGCTTGGCCATGCTTTGGATGGCACGGCACTCCGTGAGATCGTGCGAATCCGTCTCGTGGATGGTGCACCACTTCGGGGCCGCTGCCGGCGGAGGAGGCGCACGCGCGGGCCTTCGGCGCTTGTCGCCGTTGTCGCCCCCGCGCGCCCGAGGGGCGCCCCTAGCGGCCAAGGCATAGGCCTCGGCGGCTGCCTTGGGCTTCTGACGCTTCCTCCTGTCTCGACGCGACGCGGAGCGTGAGGACTCGCCGTCTTCTTCAGGGCCCTCGTCAGGGGCCTCAGGGCATGGCCTGTTCCATGCCCGAGCCTCCTCCTTGCGGGCGCAGAGGTCGGCGAGGCTGAATAACTCAGCCGTGGTCTAGACGTCGCGGGTTCCCAGCTTCTCCAGCATGCGCTTGTCGCGCACTCCTGAGCGAAAAGTGTGGATAACAGCGTGAGGAGCGATGTGGGGGATAGTGTTACGGACCTGGCTGAAGCGCTGCAGGAAATGCCTCAGGGACTCGTCCCTGCCCTGACGCAGGTCGTGGAGGTCCGCCTCAGTCCCAGGACACGGGAAAGTGCCCTGGAAGTTCGCCACGAACTAGTGGCAGAGGTCCTCCCACGAGTAAATGGAACCTTCGGGAAGGTTCATCATCCAGGAGCGAGCCTGGGCCTTGAGGGCGATGGGGAAGTAGTTCACCATCACCTTCTCCTCGCCGCCAGCCGCCTGGATGGCAGTAGTGTAGAGCTGCAGGTATTCTGCAGGGTCGATGGAGCCGTCGTACTTCTCCGGCAAGGTGGGCCGGAACTCGGCCGGCCAGCGTACTTGCCGGAGGCCTGGGGAGAGCGCCAGGCAACCCGAGCCGCCGTACTGAGCAGGCTCGGGCGATAGGTGACGGTTCTCCGTCAGTAGGTTGGAGCTGGAGACCTGGGCCTCAGAACGCCTGGCGGCACCCGTGCACCGCTCGCTTTGCCGCTCCATTGTGACACGGGCGTCCTCATGAGCTCGCACCCGGTTCCGCCGGTCATGGTGGTCGCCCCGGCCGTTCTTGGTCCCGGGTGTGGCGCGTGGCGCCGCGCCTTGGGTTTGATCCTGGCTCGGGGCAGCGGGCCGGCTTGCGCTAGAAGTCGCGCGGCTGGCTCTCCCGGCCCCTGTACTGCTGTCGGCGGCGACCTGGCGATGGGCTGCGCCCACAAGGTGGGTGACCTCGTTGAGCCAGCGCCGTTCCCGGCCTCCGGCCCCGGTAAAACACCGGGGGGTGGCGCAGGAGGGCTTCCGCCGCTAGGAGGGCTTCCTGCGGTGACGGGGGCTGGAAGTCGAGACGACGGCACGCTGCGCAGCGGCGCCTCCGTTTGCGTCTCATAGATGAGGCTGTGGCGGACCCGGCGGGGCACTTGCCGGGTCCCTCCGCGAGGGGAGGGGCCGAGGCCGCACCACCAGGCCGGTCCCGAGCGAACTCGGTCAGCGCGGCGCGTGCCGCGCGCCCCCATGAAGACGTAAGGGGAGAATGTGGCTGGCCCGCCGCGGGGCTAACGTCGCCTGGCCAGGTAAAGTCGCCGGACTCTTCGTCGGAATCCTGCGGATGATGGCCTCCCGCCATGAGTGCGCCGGTGTTGGAGAAGCCGGCGTATCACCTGAAAAGGAAACTCCCCCTACCTGGCGCGCCAGCTGTCGGAGGATGAAACCTCGACGGCGGGAAGTCGGGAGACCCCCCCCCCTTTTGAGATTCGGCCAGGGGAGTAGTTCTCAGGTGTACGAGGCGTCTAGTGGAAGAAGGATCGAACGAAGGAAGAAACGGCGCTCGGGAACCAGGGGCCCGAGCTGGGAGACAGGGGGGGGTTCGGACCATCCGTTTCGGGAACGGACCGTCCGAACCTCTACCAACGCACGGAAGACAGGAGGATTTATACAGGTTCGGGCCGCCGGAGCGTAATACCCTACTCCTGTGTGTGTGTGTTTGGCTATGTGGGAGAATGTGGTTTGCTGTGTTACAAGGTGAGCTTAGCCCGCTTGCCGGCGCTGAGGAAGAAGAACAGTAGGTAGAGAGTGAGCTCAGATGCAGAGAGCTGAGAGTTAGAAGACGGGGGAAGCTCCTGTCCAGTTCGGCCTCCCTCTCTCGGTGGCTTGGATCCTCCTTTATAAAATCAGGGGAGTCCACAGTGCCAGGCAACAGTGGTGAGAGAGAGAGAGGGCTATGCTACGTCTTGTCATGGACCTCCGCGCTCCGGCCGTCTGTTGAGCCGTCCCAGAGGCACGTCTCATCGTCGCCTAGCCGTCGGTAGCTACGGAGGCGCGGCTAGATGCTGCCTCCTACGTCAGCCGCAGGCGGCTAGATGCCGCCTTCCTCGCTAGCTGCGGGCGGCCAGACAATGACGATGCTGTCGGGTTGGCCCGTCTCGTCGTCTGCCATGCCGTGGAAAACCGGAGCCCTCAGCTGTCTTGGGAGCCAGCTGACAGGGGGTCATTATGAAGGCGCACGCTTGTCCAGCCGGGAGACAGGCGGGAGGCGCCCTGTCGCCTCACCATTTATGTAGGTAATTGGAGAGTTGGCGCAGAGCCTGCCGGGGACCGACATGTGGGCCCCGGGCAGGGAGTGAGGCGATGGCGCCCGGAGGCAAGGCACGGGCCCGAGGCCAATGACGCCCCGGGGCTGAAGCCGATGGAGATGGCGCCCCGGGGACGAGCCCGGGGCCACTGGAGACAGCGTCCCGGGGACGAGCCCGGGGCCGATGGCGATGACGCCCCGGGGACGAGCCTGGGGCCGATGGAGAGATGACCCCCCGGGGAACTGACGTGGCCGATGACCCACGCGTCCCCAGGGCATGTGGGACCCCCTTTCCCATTTCGCCGACAATGTCCCATCTTCCTTTAGGACACACTCTTGCCGAGGTTTCCTTGCGAATATGCCACGCCTAGACCTGTCGGCACACAATATCTCAAATCTATACTCTCGTGTGCCCTGCACTCGGACTCGGTGCTCTCTTGCCTTCTTGCATTTCTCCTCAAGGTACTCTGTCATTTTTGTGCCAAACCAAAGGTTTCCATCGGCCATAGATGGGCCATTCTGTCTGCACCTGTCGTGGATGTACGTCTGTGTTCCATGTAGGATGAACTCCACGATGGCAACAAGGGGGAGTTGCCTCACACCACGCATGACCCAGTTGTAGACCTCTGCAAGGTTCGTGGTCATTATGTCGTACCTTGCTCCACCTTCATCGTATAGCAATGCCCATTTCTCCTTCGGCTCGTGCTCGATCCACTGCGAAAATCTGCTAACCGAGGAACCGGGCCTCCTTCTGAATGTACCGTCATCGGTGGGAAGTGCACCTAGAGCTTTAGGGCCGTCAACACCTCTAGCTGCGGGTCTTGCAGAACTCTCGCCTCTATGTTTGGCTGTCAGCTCATCAAGTCTCCTCCACAGCTCATTGAACTTCTTCTGTTGATTCTGGGTGCACAAACGTTTGAACATGGCCATCAGCTCCTTGTTTCTGAACTGCTTATAAAAGTTTGCGCCCATGTGACGCATGCACCATCTGCTCTTTACATCTTCCCACACCGGAGGGTATCCCTTGTCTGCGCATCCGTTTCGTAGCTCCTCAATTGCACGCAGCATCCCTGGATGACGGTCATGTATGAGACATACATCTGGCCTCATCCCCACCACCTTTTCCTTAACCAGCTTCAGAAACCAGTACCAACTCTCTGTGTTCTCGCTCTCGACGAAGGCAAAGGCCACGGGCAACACTTGGTTGTTCTCGTCTACTCCGATTGCCGTCAACATTTGGCCTCTGTATTTTTCAGTTAGGAACGTGCCGTCGATGCAGAGAATGGGCCTGCAATGAAGAAATGCAAACATGCACGCCTGCAGAGAGAGGAAGGCCCGCTGAAGGACGTTCTGCCCAGGATTTGGTAACGATGGGAAACTTTTGATTTTGGAGTAGCTGCCAGGATTCCTCGCACAGATGGTTTCCAGTAGACGAGGCAAATTATTGTACGAAGCTTCAAAACTGCCGAATCTCCTTTCAATTATCTTCTGTTTGGCCCTCCATGCCTTGGCATATGTAATGGTGTACTTGTACTTCTCCTCGATGCGCCTGATAATTGACTTGGGCTCGAACCGGAGGTTCTCCACAACAGCATAATACAACTCTGAAGCGATGAATGCAGATGATATGTTCCTGTGGTACTTCTGAACACCTGGAAGATGGCAGTTGTGCTCCGTCACGATTGACAGGACCAACAGTCGTCATATTTCTTCCTGGATGCGTACATCCTCCATGGACATCCATCGCTTGAACTTGCACATTTCACTTCGTACACTGATCTGGTGGACTTTGATACCCAGAACTCCCTCCCAAGTGACACGGCCCACATCTTCACAGCCTCTGTCAACTGTGCTTTTTCGGCGTATCTAGCGCCTTGCACCACTTCATTCTGCCGATACTCCCATGCCACGGTGTGCCCCTCTGAGACAACGAGTCCGGAGAAGTCCTCGTTGTCCCATTCTGCCGGGTATACATCGTCCTCCGAAGAATCATCATCCTCCATATGCTCAGGTTCTGAGTCTTCAATTTCCATCTCCTGTACTAGACCTGGGTGTCTCTCCCCTTCATCTGCAAACCCCCCAGGTCCCATGTCTTATTGGCCTCCTTCCTCTCCGGCACCCTCGTCTTCTGCCTCATTTTGCTCCCCTGTTTCATCGGGCCCTTCCGCTGTACTTGGACCAGCCTGATCAATGCTGACCCTGTCATGCACTACCACTAGGATGCTCGGTGCCCATCCTCGCTGCAGTGCACTCTCCACAAAAAATACCCAGCTGGCCGTCGAATCTATTGGCATCAATTCCCACCAAAAACCTTCCACAGCTCAGCTAACCAGTGTATACACCGTAATTGCATTTACTTCAGGATCTACTCCGAATCCCCTCATTAACCAATTGTAAACTCCAGGAAAAACTTCTCTCAGCTGGAGCTATAATTCCCTTTTGTGCTACGTTGAACTCCGATAAATCTACCCCATATGGTCCTTCTTTGACATTTCCTTCACCGTGATATATCGCGAATACAACTCTATTTGCCATTTCTGTTGACAAAAAAGATTTTCACTACAGTTATTAATTTGTACTAATCAATATTCGTTCCATAAAAAGGCTATAGGTATGAGTTAAACCATTACCATTTCTACATTTTACAAACTAACCTAGCAGCGCTAATAAAGTTATACGCTAGGTTTATCTAACGTGTCGAAATGACGTATACCAACGATGGCCATGGCGGAGCATATTTATTTCTAAAATATCTACAATTTACTACATGTCCGCTATGTTCTTCTAGTACGGTCAAATAAATTTAACACTAACGATGGTTATGCCAAACCGTTAATATTTTCATAATATGTCGGGTATTACACTACGCGTCTAGTACTAATTAACACTTGTCTAAAAAATTGACTACATAACAGGGAGAGAGCAAAAAAAACCTAGATTCGGCTCAAAAATCCGTGAAGGCTTCGCCGCTGTACTGCTCCTCCTTTGCCTCAGCTCTATTGGACGAACGCTGGAGGCGGAAGGGGGAAATGACGCGCCGGCGAGTGTGCGAAGGGATTATATAGGGGAGGGCTAAAAACCACCGTCCCCCAGAGCGGCGATTGGGCTAAAAGCCGCCCTAGGGGATGGCGGCGAGTGCATTTTTGCATTCGGCCCCCTGGAAGCATTCGCCGCCATCCTCGAGGGCGGCAACGCCACGTGGCCCCCCCGGCTAACGATGGGGGGCCGCCTTTAGCCGAGCCTGACGGGGAGGCCATTCGCCGCTCTGGACCACGGCGGTTTTTAAATACCGCCGTGGCCCACGGCGGCAAGAGGCTATTTCTGCAAAATAACCAAATCAAAAATTAGTTTTGTAAATTAGTTTTGGATAGTAGTGCGTGTTTACTTGGGTCAATGGAGTTAGCTAAAAAAAAAGTTCTGGCCCATGTTAGATTTATTTTTTGTTTTTTTTAATTTTAAATTCTAGGAGGTATGCGCGCAGTTTCGCACGCGTCACTCACACGAACGCGTTAACACGTTTCGGGCCAATGATGAATGAAATGACATTTCTTCTTTCCTCCCTATTTCCTCTCTGATACATGAGTACGACGATGGATAAAGATGTTTCTTCTTTTTTCCGATCTAATACATCGATTTATATACGTAGATCTTCATTATCCCCACACTACTCCTAATAGTAGATAGTTGCTTATCACAAAATATTTCAGTTGATTAGGGTAATAAAAGTTAGCTGCTTGTCACAAAATTTATGATTGGCTTCTAATTTTTCTGTTTAAACTGGTCCCATATTTCTACACATATACAAACTTACTATACATATAATTTCTAAAAAAGAGAGTTTCAGATATTCATAAATAAAGCTCAAAATTTGAATAAAGTTTTGAAATCTCATCCAAGAGAAAGTTTATGCTCAAAAAGTTTATGTGCAAAATATGTATTATACATAAAGTTCCTAAAAAAAGAGAGTTTTCAGATATAAAGTTTTTAGAAATAAGGCCCAAATTTAAATAGTTTTGAAATCTCATCTAAGAAGAAGTTTATGCTAAAACCGTTTATGTGCAAAATGTGTATAAAGCTTATGTAGAAAAAGTTTACGTATAGAAAGGCTGAAAGAGAAAATGGGCCAAGCAATAAAAAAAGAAAAAAGGCCCATTCGTGCACCGCGCGCACGTCCGCGACGGGTCCAAATCCGATAGTGAAAAAGCCATGGCCAAAAGAATGGAAAAGCGCATAGGCCAAAAGTAGAAATAAGCCCATTCGCGCACTGATGGGCAGTGCGGGCATTCGCCCATTAGGAATTTCGACATGATGACAAATATGTAATGCATATTAGTTGGACGCCCGTGTGTTGCAACGGGGGACAAAAGACATATAGTATTATACGCTGCAAATTCTTCCAGCGCTTAGTATAAATTATCAGACCCAAACTCAAATTCATAGATTTAGCAATATTATGATCAAGAAAATGGTATTGGCTAAATTCATATTTGTTGACAAATAATGTAAAAGTACCAGCTTGTTTTTGAAGAACATTCTTGATGAATTGTTTTTGAAAAAGCTTCTTTAATTTTACGAAAACAGGGATGGACCCATTTATTAGAGCTTTTATGTTACCATGTTGACAGTGAAAGAAGCAAAGCAATAAAGCAGTCACAAACTTCTCATGATCACATCGATAAGGTGCACACCAGCCAGCTGTAGAATACCAAGTAAAATTGGGGGTAATGCAATTCATTAGACCATTAAGGAACTTGCGGGTACAAGTTGTGTTCAATTCTTTTCAGAATACCCGCACTGCTGGAAGAAAAGTTCCACTTGACCAGGGAAATAGATAAGAAACAGTTATATGCAAAAATCATCACTCTTAGGCAAGTCGCATAGGAAAATCATGACATTTGTTCAACATCTGCCTATGCATCTGTTTGAAAAAAGCGTCTGCCCAGGTATTTTAGTACCCATCTACTACTATCTTTCAAAAATAGCTTAATAAACAGATGATGTACTTTGTAAAAAATTTGAAACACAATCTCAGTATAATGCAATCTAAAAGCCTTAATTGTTCAAACTTTATAACTTCACTTCATCCTAAAAAATAATCAATGCAAAATGTACGAGCACCTGACAAACCATGTCTAGAAATAAAAGGTGATTACCATTGCATAATCACTTGATCCATATTATCATGTGTCCATGTAATTTCATGCACCAGAACATGCATGTGTCAAAATATTGCTCATATAATCTCGAGATTTTCCTTAAACTTGTTGGCCCCCAGTTTTGAAAACCGGAACCTCTCATGCATTGTGTGCCAAATTCCTGGATCAATAGTTTGATACATACATAGCATAACTAGTACCATTGCATTCGTCGTTATAGAGTCTTACATCATTTAGTCTTTATAAAAGGAGGGTTACCCATGTAGGCCCCGGATAGACATAGCCAACCAACTTAGAGTAAACTAACAAAAGAGACAAGGTATACACAACTACAAAAACTATTTTTACAGGTGGGAGGGGTTTATATTTACAGGCGGATTATAAAAAATTCCACCTATAATAATAACAAGAAGCTCGTGTGGTCTAAACCCGCCTGTGAAAATTGATTTTCACAGGCGGACCTCTTTAGTGACCGCTTGTGAAAATAGGTTTATTTTCACAGATGGCCCGCTTAAGCCACCACCTGTGAAATTTAATTTTCGGATGTAGTCTCCAGTGAGCACCGCCAGGAAAAATAGGATGACCGATTACACCAGAGATATCCACAGCGAAACTCGCTAAGTATCAGCTAGGAGTAGTATCCACCGACACCTCTCCCTCTCCCGGTCCCCACCTCTCCTCTCTCCCTCAACGGCGGCAGCGGATGGAGCCCCGCCTCCTGTCAGCGGCGAGCTCAGCCTCCTAGCAGCCCTACCCTCCCTCTCTCTCTCCAATTCCTACTGCTGCCGCCCAATCCCTTGGGATGAGATTCACGGATCGACAGTGGCTCTGCCCTCCATCCCTGCCCTCCCCATGGCAGTGCATCCGTCGATCCGGCGGCCCTGCCCTCCCTGATGGCGGGGTTCCCCGGGACAGTGGATCCGGTGGCCCTGCCTTCCCCGACAGCGGGGTTCCCTGGGGCGGTGGATCCGGCGGCTGCATGTACTGGGGGCACAGATCGACAGCGGTGGGCCCAGGAGTGGCAGATCCAGCGGCAGCGAGTCGTGGGCTGTGCTAGGGCGCGAGGCGATGGAGTTCATCCCACAGGCAGCGGGCTGCCGCGTGGCGCGGGCACTTGGCAGATCCGGCGGGTAGGGCGCGGGCGAGGAGAGCTCGTCCACGGCGGCGGGTGAGCTCTTCCACGGCGCTGCTTGATTTTTCTTTTTTTTTAGCAAAAAACCTTTTTGCAAGCGAGTGACTTAAGGTGCCGCCTGCGAAAATCAATTTTCGAAGGCAGTTGGAGGCCCGCCTACGAAAATTAAAGATTTTCTCTAACCTCTAGTCGCAGGTGGCTTGGCTAGCCGCCTGTGAAAACTAATTTTGACCGCCTGGAATAGCCTGTTTCATAGTAGAATAGCGGAAGCTTAAGCAACAGTGGCCTTGCGTTTGTCCACAAGCGCTCGACTAGCGACTTGCATCCTACGGCGCCTCCTTTGGTTCTTCCTCCTCCTTATGGTTCTCGGACGGTTCGTCATCAGCATCTATTTCGAAAAAGGGGAATTGAGCAACGGTGAGTACATAGAGTACTCGCAAGTCACCACTACAACATGATTTAATGCATATAGGGTTCAAGGGAGGCATGGGGTTATTTGCACAAAGCCAATTTTTGCAAATCATTTCACAAGCCTATGGTCTAGCCATTTTATCAAACCATCACTATTGTTTGAGTTGTTTCTCCAATCACGAGGGTTGTGTCCACCTTGCCAAGCTTCACTTGGTTCGGTTTACCGCCACCCCCCCTGATCCGTTTCTTCAAACGTGTCTAGTCCACTTTCCCGCATTCCAAGTCTCTATAACCATCCATTCCCATCCTAGCCATGTTTAGAAAAATTGAGAGCCTAGTCAAGACTAATACAATTCCCGATGCTCTTTTAACCGCAAGCACGACTATTCGAATAGTTTGGTTTTACTCACACTGCAGTGAATGTAGCTTTACCCACACTCCGCGACGTACCCAACACATGAGCTGAGTCCCAACACATGAGACTTGTCGTGGCCCAGTCATTCGGTTTCCCTTGCATTGCGGCACCCGCTCCAAGGACTATGAACCCTCATGCACCCCTAGCACCCAACGCCTCAAGCTAGTTGTGAGAGGAGTCCTGGAACCCGAGAGATCTAGGCGATACACTATATATATATATAGGGTGTATTTTAGGTTTTGACGTCATTAATGACAACAACTCACAACATCGTACGTTTCGTGTGTAGAACCAACCATGACTGGGGTGCCGCTCCACTCAGATCACCTAATCTTCCAGGTCTGTGCCCATATGAGAAATGCAGTCGTACTCTGTTCATTTCCTGCCTGTTTTCTTGACTCGGTCCTTAACTGACCAAGGTCGGCGCTAGCCTTTTCTAGGAACCACCCAAATCAATCCATGTGGCCCCAGTCGAAAATAGTTTTGTTCATTAGTTTTTGTTTTCGCAAACAGTTCTTTATGTGTCTCGCAAGTGGCATTTCATGTCTCCACTCGCTTGAAATGACGATCGCTCCCTACCCAGAACGATCGTCCCCATCCGGATATTATCATGAGTGTATAGGAATTCTAGTGAGCAACAGTAAGCATTGTCAATATTTGACTTGCGGAGATAAAACAATATACGGCATGAAGGAACATGGTATCAATATCAAGGAATGTCTTAAATGGAATTTAGGTACGGGATTTTAAATATAGCATGCAATTTATTTGAAGACAAAATATTTTCGCAATAGGTACAACATGTTCAAGGAGGAGGGCGTGGTGACTTGCCTTGCTCGGCAATGGCAGCTTCCTCCTCTGCGTCAAGGGATTTGTCGTCACAAATGTAACCTAATCGGGCGAGGTGATTATTAAAACTCGAGCTCAAACTACTAAATAATATGGAATAAATATAAAGAAAAATGGGGAAGGTACCAAACCAATGCCATTAGATAGATCTAGAATTTAGATGAATTTTGGTGAAAGTTTCACTCTATTTGGACTTAGTATGGCCTTTTAAAGTTTCAAATTTGAATTAAATCGATTTAATTGTGAAAGGGTATTGTTGGAATATTCCCTCAATTATCCGAATTATTTTCTTTAAGGAAAATCTTGTTCTTTCACTAACTGGTGGGTCCAAAGGGGTAAAAAATTAGATTTCAAATAGGGGCCGCCCTCTGTCAGTGATAGGTGGGGCTGAGGCCCTAGTCAGCAGGGTTAGCCCGGTCGATTAGTGGCCCGGGGCCCACATGTCGCGACACGGGGCAGGGAAAATTAAATCCTTTAGGCTGGTGGGGTCCGCATGTCAGTGTCACATTATTTTAAACCAGTTTTAATTAGGTTTTACTAATGATCATGGCCCACATGTCAGCCATAGGGGTTAAGTCGATAATTAAGTTAATGATGGTTGTTAGGTAGGAGCTGGGGCCCACATGTTAGAGGCTAGAGGCACTCAATCTTCTTTCTCCTCGCACTGAGCGCAAGGCCGAGCGCCTGGCGTGCGGGGGCCCGTACAGGTTCACCGGCCTTCGGGGCTCTAGTCCTCATTGGCGGCGAGGTTCGGGGCCTTGATTGCACATGGTGGAGCAGAGGTTTGGTCCGTAGGGGTGGCAAATTACGGCGCGAAAGACCAGAAGGCGGTGGCGCAACGATTGCGGCGGCGAGGCGGTGCAATTGGACGCAATCCCGTTGGTGGAGAATCTAGGGGGAGGGAGGGGATAGCCAACGAGAGTGCTCACCTTGCGGCAGTCGGGAAGCGGCACAGTCCGATTTGCACTCGGGGCTGGGTGGAGCAGAACACGAGCAGCAAGGCACGATTTGGGCCGGAGCGAAGCTGAGCTTGCGGTTCATCCTGTGGCGGTGGCGGGGTTGTCTCCTCTGATTCTGGCAGTCGTCTCCTCCTGTGCGGCGGTGTGATGTCACAGTTCTAAGCTCCAGTGAGGTGGCAATGCGGTGGTGTGATGGCGTGGGTGGTGGTGGTCCGATCTGGCGCTGAGTGGCAAGCTCCGCTCGGTGGAACAACGAAGAGTGGCAGTGAAGGAGTACGGTGACCAAGGCGGGGTGAAGTTCCGAGGGTGATTTGGGGTGGCACGTTGGCTCAGGTTTTTATAGGCACGGGCAGCAGAGCCGTTGGACGTGGCAGAGTGAGGACGGGGTTGGTGGCGAGGCAGGCATTTGACCATCTATTGGTCCATCGCGAGTTTGTACGGTACGACTCGGTTTGGACCAGTGATCCGTGCAGTGCAGTGGATTGGGTGAATGGCGGAGCGACAAGGTGCGGACGCGCGGCTCGGCGCGCACGTGGCCGAGGAGATGGGGACATGATGAGGCTAGTGGGTACGAGCGACATCAGCGGCGCTATCTCGGGTGTGAGCGGCGGGGTAGATTATGTTGGAAATATAGTCAAATTTTGCCATATTTTAATCCAGAAATTCATTAGAAATATTATGACAAAAAGGTGTGTGAGTGATCCATTATTTGTGCTAAACATGTATATGCTGAAAACTGCATCTAACAACATATTTAACACAAAAAGAATGAGAATGAGCACAAAGTTGTATCCAGATACCATTCCAGTGTTAGGGACAGTGGAACCAGGAGTAGTGTTGGTGTTGGTGTCGTTGTCCTGGTGTTCGCACCAAAAACCACCGGGTGTGCCAAGAAGCTTGTTGATGATCTGGTTTGATGCGATTGAACATACGAAGGCCTGGGAGATCTGCTTAGCTCCAATGCAGGTCCTAAAATCTTGAGGTTCGCAGGCGTGCCAGTCAATTTGACCCCGTAATTGACAAGGAGATGAAGAAATTTGATTACTGATCCAATCGGCCAGTAAGCCGATACGGATTCCTTCCAGCCGATCGCCGCTATGCTCGTGCCCGGGCCCTCGCCTGTACTCGCGCTCTCGCTCCCGGGTGCTCGCTTGTACTCGTGCCCGGGTCAGCAGCAACTGCACATCGGCTATCGGCCGATACGGACTGATGTAGGCTCCTCGTAGCCGATGGCCGATGGCTCCTGTGTATCGGCTAGGAAACCGATAGTGCTATAAACAAATAGATAAGCTGTTAGTACAACGTGTGCATCGGCTAGAAGCCGATGATAAAATAGATATGCAGGATAGTAAGCCAGCCGACTGCCGAGGAAACACATGTGCATCGGCTAGAAAACCGATGATAATATAGATGACAAACAGTAAGGATAATACAGTCGGCTTTATAAAAAGATAACCTATCGGCTAAGCACTCCGATAGAACGTCGCATATACACCGATCGGCTCGACAAGGATAAATCTACTATTATCGATCTAGTAGTTCAAACCTAACTGATGCAGCACAGATCGATAATAGTAAAGGAACCTCAACAAACCGATAGATCTAATGCAACTGTGATGAAAATAACTTACCGGCTATACATTCCGATAAGACGCTTGCACAAAGGCTATCAGCCTAACAGGAATAATTTATCGCTAGCAGTTTAGTAGGTCGGACCCAACCGATGCAGCACAAACTGATGATAAACTACCCCCGATAAACTGATAAAAACTATGCACGCGTGATGTGATATACCTGACCAGCCTAAGAGGTCGGACCGAACCGATGCAGCCGTAGACAGATCCGATACACCGTGGTAAGCCGACTACCATAGACCGACTAGAATATCGGACCTAACCGAGAAAGTCCTAGCCGATTGGTAGTCGGGGTAACGAGACTTACCCTCTCGCAGGAGTTCGGACCTAACCGATGCAGCCCCGCTCGAGAAGCAAGAACCTGTTGGTAAAGGGTGGCGATGCGCCGAAGCTGTATTGATCGATTAGATAATTTACAAGCTACCCGGGCATACGTATATATACCCCGAGTTACAAGAGTCCTGATAGGACACGGTACAGGACTTTCCTAACTAGAAAAGGAAAACTAACAGACCTGATCGGACAAGAGATCAGGTTTCCTAAAAGATAAAACTATCTAATAGATAAGATAATTAACTGCCATAGCGTGGTCTTCATGATTCCTTCCCGAATCCGGCTTCTTCTGGATTAGCTCCCAACGGCTGATATCACTTCTTTCCTTAACCAAGTCCGACGCGAATCGTGCCAAATTTTGGCGTTAACACCTGGTTGACCTGATCCATCGACATGAAGCAGAGGAAGTAGACGAAGTAGAAGTTGCAAGTGTAGCAGGCAGGAAGTAGATGTTGCAAAGGAAGTAGACGTAGCAGAGATGGAGCAGTTGCATCGAGCGCTCCCCAAAAACTTGATCACCTGCCTACCCGTGTAGGTTCTCAGACGGATGCAGCTTCAGAGGCCTGCTCATCCAGGAGACTTGTGCGCGCAAGCTCTCCTGAACCGAGAATGGCTAAAACTGCAGCACAGGAGGAGGAGGAGCTGGTGGTTCTTCTGGTGAGCTCTGGTTGCTTTGAGGAGGAGGGCCTGGTCCCCTTTTATAGTGTGCGGCGCAGGCTAAGAGCCATGGAGCCCAAGAGTCGGACGAAGCCCAAGGGACAGGAAGCCGAAAGGCCTAGATTGAATGGACCTAATGGCCTAGGTGAAAAGTCGCACTTAACAGTCCATCAGCCATTCATCAGTCCATCAAAAAATTAAGAGCGGGAGGTGAAAGGTGAAGAGTCTCTAATTGTTCACGTTCCCGTCCCGTCACGACTCGCACATGCACAGCCTCGCCTCGCCTCGACCATGGCCTAGCACGCGACGCGCGCGCGTGTGGCCCTCCATCTGCCACCCTCAACTTGTCAATAGGTGCACACAATTGCAGCCTATTTAAGTTGAGTCAAATCCTTGTTAAATTCCCATGTGGGACTAAACAATTTTACCACTTAGCATTAACTTTAGGCCTTTGAAATTCCTGGGATTAATGGGCTAGGCCCGTTTAAATCTAATAATCCCCACCAAATTTCAAGGCTCAAATGAAATGTTCTCAGTTCTGCTCCTATTTGGCATACCAATGTTTCGATGGAGATTGTTAAGTTGAACTTCCACCTAGAAAAGAGGCTACACTTATTCACAACTGATCAATGGACTATGCCTTGAATTGACAGTTTTGTGCGAACAAGCTTTACCTAATTCCTTAACTGATACTAGGCTGCCTAATGCATCCCCTCTGTTTGGAGCATATAGGTCATGCTCCAAGCCTATTCATGAGTAGCTAGAGATCACCCAAATATCATAGAATGTGACCAGTAGTCGAACTCATATAGGTGTGTTCCTTCTAAGATGTTCTGTAGGACAACATCTCTACTTAAATAAGCCACTTGGATCACATTAAGGTATAAACCAACCTGCCATATAGAATAGGAGAATAGTGCACCAATATAGAAATGAGCCTTTAAGGGATTCTCCTCCCAGTCAACCAATAACATGTTTCGCCATCCTACTTCATGGGATCTCTGATCAATAGGACAGGTTACCACTATGGTGTGACTCACGTGGGTCTCAAGCCCATCTCACTCGATGCACTGTCTATCACATTACGTGATAGCTCCTTAGTGAATAGGTCTGCCAGATTCTTTGTCATCTGGACATAGTCCAGCGCTATCATTCTGGAGTTTTTCAGCTTTCTGATAGATTTCAGTCATCTCTTTACATGCCTAGATGACTTCATGTTGTCTTTAGAACTGTTCAACTTAATAATCACAGTCTGATTATCAAAGTTCAATAGGATAGCCGGTACTGGTTTTTCAACCACCGGTAAATCTATAAGGAGTTCACGAAGCCACTCGGCCTCAACAGTGGCAGTGTCTAATGTTGTGAGTTCTGCTTCCATTGTTGACCTCGTTAAGATGGTCTGCTTGCAAGACTTCCAGGAAACAAAGCCACCTCCAACTGTGAACACATATCCACTTGTGGCTTTTATCTCATGAGCATCAGAAATCCAATTTGAATCACTGTAGCCCTCTAGTACCCTTGGGTACCTAGCATAGTGAATGCCATAGCTCACAGTGCCTTTTAGATAGCGCATTACTCTCTTAAGAGCACGCCATGATCATCTCCTGGATTTGAAACAAACCAGCTCAACTTGCTCATAGCAAATGAGATGTCAGGCCTCGTAGCACTAGCCAAATACATTAGTGAACCAATGATTTGAGAGTATCTCAATTGATCCCTTGTTATTCTTCGGTTTTTCCTTAATAACACACTGGGATCATATGGAGTAGGAGAAAGCTTGCAATCGCTATAACCAAAGTGACTCAAGATCTTTTCCACATAGTGGGATTGCAAGAGTATAACCCCACCATCACCTCCTCTCAGTAACTTAATGTTAAGAATCACATTAGTCACTCCCAAATCTTTCATCTCAAAGTTCTTGGACAGAAAGTCCTTGACCTCCTCAATCACATTCAGGACGGTCCCAAAAATTAGTATTTTATCGACATATAGGCACAGGATCACTCCCTCTCCCCCCACCATAGCGATAGTACACACATCTGTCAGCTTCATTCACAACAAAGCCAGTAGATGTCAAAGTTCTGTCAAACTTATCATGCCATTGCTTAAGTGCTTGCTTAAGGCCATACAAAGACTTCAACAGCTTACACACCATTCCTTCTTGACCTTCTACTACAAACCTATCAGGCTTATCCATATAGATCTCCTCCTCCAACTCTCTATTTAGGAAAGTTGTCTATCCATCTAATGAACGAGAAGACCATGTGAGGCTGCCAGAGTAAGTAGTGCTCGAATTGTGATCAATCGAGAGACAGGTGAGTAAGTGTCAAAAAAGTCCTCGCCTTTCTTTTGGGTATAACCCTTGACCACAAGCCTTGCCTTGTTACTTTTCAATTGTACTATCAGACCTAAGCTTTTTCTTGAAAATCCATTTACATCCTACAGGTTTGCAACCATAAGGACGATCAACGACCTCCCAAGTTCCATTAGACACAATAGAGTCCATCTCACTCCATACCGCTTCCTTCTAATAGTCAATGTTAGGAGATGAGTATGCCTCTTCTATGGTTCTTGGAGTGTCATCCACGAGGTATACAATGTAGTCATCACCAAAAGACTTTGTAGTCCTCTGTCTCTTACTCTTTCGAGTAACTATAGTGTTACTCTCCTCAGGATTTTCCACAGGCATTTGTTCATCATGTTCTAGCGGCATAGATAAATCAGGGGATAAAATAGGTTCTTAACTAGATGATTGTACCAACACGCATGTCCAGTATTCCAGAGTTTACAATTAAGAACCTATATCCCACGCTGTGAATAGCGTAACCAAGAAAGACACAATCAACAGTTTTCGGTCCAAGTTTGCACTTTTTGATTATTTGCACATTTACTTTGGCCAAACATCCCCAAGTGCGCAAGTATGAGAGAGTCAGCCTTTTATTTTCCTATTCCTCGAATGGTGTTACTTCCTTATTCTTTGTAGGAAGTCTATTCAGGACATGACACGCAGTCAATATAGCCTCACCCCACCATTCCTTGGAAAGTACTGCAGTGTCTAACATGACATTAACCAAATCAATTAGAATGTGGTTCTTTCTTTTGGCAACCCCATTTGACTAGGGTGAATAGGGAGGCATCCTCTCATGAATAATACCACATTCCTCACAGAATAAAGTAAACTCTTGTGAAAAATACTCTCCACCACGATCCGACCTTACCCGTTCGATTTTTCTTTCACGTTGGTTTTCTACCTCAACTTTATATATCTTAAAGTAATACAATGCTTCATCTTTTGTTTTCAATAGGTACACATAGCATAATCTAGTACAATCATCTATAAGTGTCATGAAATATTTCTTTCCCCCTTTGGTCAGCACGCCATTCATCTCGCACAAATCAATATGAACAAGTTCTAGTGGTGCAAAATTCCTTGCCTCCTTAGCCTTGTGAGGCTTGCGAGGTTGTTTTGAATGAACACACGTATGGCAGTTAGAACCTTTGACCAAATTGAACTTACGGATTAAACTCATGTTGGCTAAGTGTGTCATACAGCCAAAATTAATATGACAGAGTCGAGAATGCCAAACATTAGACTCGTCATCATTATCCACATGGTTCACAACTTTATTACATGCATCGTTCAAAGAGAAGCTGAATAAGCCTCCGCTTTCATACCCTTTACCAACAAATGTACCATATTTTTATACAACACATTTATTGGACTCAAAGACAAGTTTAAAACCATCTCTACAAAGTAGCGAGCCGCGCACGAGCTTTTCCTTTATTGAGGGGACATGCTGCACGTTCTTCAGTTGCACGGTCTTTCCCAAGTAAACTTCAGATCGGCCGTACCAACACCATGAACAGTTGCATGTGACTCGTTCCCCATCAACAAGGAGGTACCTCTGCCCTCCTGATAAGATGAAAATAGGGAAATATTAGCGCACACATGAATATTAGCACCAGTATCAACCAACCATTCAGGTGAGTGAAACACAGAGAGAGCTGTGGGTAAAACATTACCATACCCCGTAGTTCCTCCAGCCTCGCTAATGGCCATGTTGGCAGACCTGTTTGCTTAAAAGTGGTATTGCCCTTGGGCTTGACATCGGGCTTGTTCTTCTTCTTGTGGGAGGCTTGAGGGTTCTTCTTCTACACAAGATTAGCGCTAGAACCTCCCTCAGTTCTCTTGCCATGATTATCCTTTGCCCTCACCTTCTCTTCAACACCCAAGGAGCCAATGAGATTAGTAACACTGAACTCTTGTCTCTTGTGTTTCAGAGAAGTGGCAAAGTCTATCCAAGAAGGTGGCAGTTTGGCAATAATGCCACCTGTCACAAACTTGTCCGGCAACTCGCAGTTGTTGTTCTCCAATTCCTTTGCCAGCGCCTGAATCTCATGAGCTTGTTCTACTACAGAACGGTCATCGACTATCCTGTAGTCATAGAACTATTCCATGAGATACAACCCACTGCCAGCATCAGAAACTCTGAACTTGGCATCGAGTGCATCCCACATCTCTTTGCCCGTAGGCATATGCATGTATACGTTCACTTTGTTGTCAGCCAGCACGCTTATCAGTGCACCTCGAAACAAGCAATCAGCCGGCTCAAACTTGTGCTCCTCCTCAGGGACAGGAGGCTGTTCAGTCGGCTTGCCTTGCGCAACGTGAAAGCATTGCATGGCTGTCAACCATAGCTGTGCACGTGCCTTCCATTGTTTATAGTTGGAACCTTCAAAAGGATGTGGCTTCAATGATGCAGCAAAACCAACTACCAAAAAAGACCTATCAAGTTTTTGGATTGTTGGAATATAGTCAAATTTTGGCATATTTTAATCCAGAAATTCATTAGAAATATTATGACAAAAAGGTGTGTGAGTGATCCATTATTTGTGCTAAACATGTATATGCTGAAAACTGCATCTAACAACATATTTAACACAAAGGATGTACCTAGATGTCATTCCAGTGTCAGGGACACTAGAACCAGGAGTAGTGTTGGTGTTGGTATTGGTGTCGTTGTCCTGGTTAACCTGATCCATCGACATGAAGCAGAGGAAGTAGACGAAGTAGACGTTGCAGGTGTAGCAGGCAGGAAGTAGACATTGCAGAGGAAGTAGACGTAGCAGAGATGGAGCAGTCGTGCCGAGCACTCCCCAAAAACTTGATCGCCCGCCTACCCATGCATGTTCTCAAACGGACGCAGCTTCAGAGGCCTGCTCGTCAAGGAGGCTTGAGCACGCAAGCTCTCCTGAACCGGGAATGGCCAAAAATGGTAGTATCCGACTAAAAGGAGGAATTCCAATTATAGGAATAGCCTATCCTCTCGGGCCCTCTATAAAACTACAGCACAGGAGGAGGGGAGCTGGTGGTTCTTCTGGTGAGCTTTGAGGAGGAGGGCCTAGTCCCCTTTTATAGTGTGCGGAGCAGGCTAAGAGCCAGGGAGCCCAAGAGATGTTCACGTCCTGTCCCGTCACGACTTGCACACGCCACGCCACGCCTCAGCCTAGCCCAGCGCGCGCGTGTGGCCCTCCATTTGCCACCCTCAACTTGTCAACAGGTGCCCACAATTGCAACCTATTTAAGTTGAGTCAAATCCTTGTTAAATTCCCATGTGGGACTAAACAATTTTACCACCTAGCATTAACTTTGGGCCTTTGAAATTCTTGGGATTAATGGGCTAGGCCCGTTTAAATCTAACATATTAGTCACAGGCGGAGGGGGATGGCCGGTCGTGTTGCGTTGCGTAGCTATAATGACCAACGATGACTGGCGATGGGCGTGAGGTCGTGGCTTGCGCAGGCGAGTGGCCCGGCGACGGGACAACTCAATCGTTGTAATGACAGCCGTGGCGCGTGTGCCTGCGCCGATGGGATAGGGCAAGGGCTGGCATCAGCGGTATGGGTGGCGGTGAGGTCGAATCGCACTAGGGACGACCTGTCTTGGCGACACCAACGGCACGGCGCAAGGATTTCGGTAGGGCACGGCGCAGTGTTCGGCCCTGTCCGATTAGGGAAGATGACCGCGTGGTCGGCCTCGCGCGGGCGTGCACTCGACAAACGCTGCGGTTTCTTGGCTATGTTGTTACTCCGCAGGGGATTGAGGTTGATCAAGCCAAGGTTGAGGCAATTCAAAGTTGGCCGACTCCTAAAATGGTCACATAGGTGCGGAGTTTCCTAGGACTCGCGGGATTCTATCGTCGTTTTGTGCGGGATTTCAGTACAATTGCTGCACCATTGAACAAGCTGTCAAAGAAAGGCGTCCAGTTTCAATGGGGGCAACTACAAGAAGACTCTTTCAATATACTTAAAGACAAATTGACTCATGCACCACTGCTCCAACTTCCTGATTTTGGTAAGACTTTTGAACTTGAGTGCGATGCTAGCGGAGTAGGGATTGGAGGCGTGCTGATTCAAGAAGGTAAACTTGTTGCATATTTTAATGAGAAATTATCTAGGTCTATGCTGAATTATTCTACTTATGATAAAGAATTATATGCTTTAGTTTGATCTTTAGAAACCTGGTAGCATTATTTGTGGCCCAAAGAGTTTGTTATACATTCTGATCATGAATCTTTAAAGCATATTTGTAGTCAAAGTAAATTGAACCGTAGACATGCTAAGTGGGTTGAATTTATTGAGTCTTTTTCTTATGTAATAAAACATAAGAAGGGGAAAGAGAATATCATTGCTGATGCTTTGTCTAGGAGGTATACCTTATTAACACAACTTGACTATAAAATCTTTGGATTAGACACAATTAAGGACCAATATGTGCATGATGCTGATTTTAGAGATGTGTCATTGCATTGTAAGGATGGAAAGACATGGAATAAATTTGTCCTCAATGATGGGTTTGTGTTTAGAGCTAACAAGCTATGCATTCCAGCTAGCTCCGTTCATTTGTTGTTACTATAGGAAGCGCATGGAGGCGGGCTGATGGGGCATTTTGGAGCAAAGAAGACGGAAGACGTTCTTGCGAGTCATTTCTTTTGGCCAAAGATGCGAAGGGACGTGGAGAGGTTTGTTTCTTGCTGCACTACTTGTCAAAAGGCTAAGTCACGATTAAATCCACATGGTTTGTATATGCCTTTACCCGTACTTAGTGTTCCTTAGGAAGACATTTCCATGGACTTTGTGTTGGGATTGCCTAGAACTAGGAAGGGGCGTGATAGCATCTTTGTTGTTGTGGATAGATTTTCTAAAACGGCACACTTCATACAATGTCATAAAACTGATGATGCTACTCATATTGCTGATTTGTTCTTTAGAGAGATTGTTCACTTACATGGTGTGCCAAATACAATTGATTCTGATCGTGATACTAAATTTCTTAGTCACTTTTTGGAGAATTTTATGGGCTAAATTGGGAACTAAGCTTTTATTTTCTACTACTTGTCATCCTCAAACTGATGGTCAAATGGAAGTTGTGAATAGAACTTCGTCTACTATGTTACGAGTAGTTTTGAAGAAGAACATTAAAATGTAGGAAGATTGTTTGCCTCATATTGAATTTGCTTATAATCGTTCGCTGCATTCTACTATAAAGATGTGTCCGTTTGAGATTGTTTATGGGTTGGTGCCTCGCACTCCAATTGATTTGTTGCCTTTGCCATCTTCTGAAAAATTGAATTTTGATGCTAAGCAACATGCTGAATTGATGTTAAAATTGCATGAGACCACCAAAGAAAACATAGAACGCATGAATGCTCAGTACAAGATCGCTGGTGATAAAGATAGAAGGCAATTGATTTTTGAACCCGGAGATTTGGTTTGGTTGCATTTGAGGAAGGATAGGTTTCCTGATTTGAGAAAGTCTAAATTGATGCCTAGAGCTGATGGACCTTTTAAAGTGATAGAGAAAATTAATGAGAATGCATATAAGCTTGATCTGCCTACAGATTTTGGGGTTAGTCCCACATTTAACATTGCAGATTTGAAGCCATATTTGGGCAAAGAAGATGAGCTTGAGTCGAGGACGACTCAAATGCAAGTTGGGGGGATGATGAGTACATCAACACCATCGATACGTTCACACCTATGCCGCCACTTACGCGCGCTCGTGCACGTCAGGTTAATTATCAGGTGAGTTCATTTCTAAGTTTGTCTCCAACTTATATAGACCATGGAGATCCGTGCATGTCATTATTGCTCAGGAATGATGGAGGAGATCAACAAGAAAAGGGTGGAGATCAATAAGGAAAGGGATTCGCGCAGGCTGGATTCGGATTGTAGTACAACACCAACTTGAGATGGCTGCCATGACTTCATACGAACTCCGATTTGGGAGTTCTAGTACTTCACAGAAAGCTTATCAAGTCTATTTTCCAACGGATCTAGATTCATGCTCATATCTATTCAGAATCGTCCACAATAGTCATTTTAGTGATGAGAAGTTTCCTTTTTAAGATGTTGCGTCACCTTTTTGGGCCGAAGGCCCATGTATCAAGTTGGGTCCATTAGGGACACGTCCTAGGGTTGGAGAACGACCCCAACACCCCTGTGGTCGTCCTCCCATCCTATTAATACCTTTAGAGCCGCCACAAACAGATTGGGTTTTGTTAGATTAAAGTTAGCGTTGCTACTTTACCGTGTAATCCCGTGATCGGTTAGATCGCCGGTTTGCTTGTCTTCGGAACCCCTTCGTTTGTTCTCTTTGAGTTAAACCTTCATCTTTATTCACAAATTGAGTTGTTTGTTCATCTTGTTCTTGCTAGTTCTCAATTGCTTACAAGAACAATTACCTTCGTGGTTGGGCTGATCATGCATCCGTTAAGATTGCGAACAGCCTCTGGAGTTATTGTAACGATTGCTAAGGCGCAACATCTCTGGACGGTTGTAGTCGAATCGCCAACGTCGCTCCATCCAATTGACTTACCCTCTCATCGAAAGATCAGGACACCCATGTCCACATCACTAGTGATGCTGCTTGTGGGCTGAAGGAAATGGAGAGGAGATGAGGCCTGCTTGGGTTGGGCTGGGCCCAGTTGAGAGGAGAGATTAGAAGGAGGGTTTAGCCCAAGGTCCTTGGAAAATTAGATGGCTGAGATTTTCGTAAAAAAAGAGAGGTGTTTTGGGAAGAATTAACCCTAGGTTTTATAATTAAATTCCTTTAGGGTTTGAAATAGGTTTGAAGTATTACAAATTCAAAGTTGGCACTGGCACAAATCAAAATGAAACTCTAGAAAATCCAGCATGATGCAGATTTTCACAAGTTTTTATTGGTTTTGATTTTTAATTTTCGACTTTTATTCCCAAATTTTTAGGATGTTACAAAACCTGTATGACATCTTTGTGTTTTCCAACCTTCAAATTTTTGCCTTTATCCTCACAAAAATAGTCTTGGGTTTTATGTAGAGCGACAATTCCCAACCACAAGGTGGCCAAAAGGCAAGGTTTTTATTCACTGCAACATTAGTAGTCCATCAAAAGCTAGGAGGCACTCTGGCATGCTAAGATATTGATCACAATCCAAAAGATATTTCACTATAGAATATGTGGATGGGATAAATTTATGGAATTTCACCGGTAGGTAAAGAGATACATATATAGTACTATTTGCCTTGCTTCCATACCTCTAAGGCCCTGGGTAACCAATGCAGTCACTTTCTGAAAACAATCAACTGCACCACAAAATGTATAATTCTGCAATTTCAGAAGTACTACTAAAAAATTCCGTATGTGTAGTGTATTGAACCAAGCACACCTCTCAAGTTTTTTTCCATGTCATTGCTTTCAGGGTTTAACAGGATACTAACGTAAATATAAATCCGAGCAAAGATGAAATAACGATGGCTTGTTATCAGAAGTAACAGAGTGATCTCTCGCATGTTTCTTTGCTAAAACAATCAGAAAGCGCATACAGACCTCTTCACCATGTGATTCGCATAACAAGGGTAGATTAAACGTGAACCAATAAATTGTATTTACCTCTACTATCCATTGCCCTAAATACTCTATCACGCGTAGCAGCAGCAGTAAATTTCCTACGTATGGCAGCAGCAACTGCATCGGCGTGGGCAAGGCCAGTGAAGACCTGAATCAAATCTGTGCAGCCTGAATCACATCATGAAAAATCAGCCCCAAAAATCCCAAAACAACAAATTGATTATTTACCACCACTGTCACCCACCAGCATCCACAAGCTCGTTCCGCCACTGTCATTCACCCCCGTTGGATAATTGTTGTCTTACCTGAATGAGACATTGTTCACAATAAACTGAGAAGTCAAAGCATTGATACATTCAGTCATTTACTACCAAAACCCGTAAATACCTAAACCATTATAATGACCATAGCATCAGAACACGATAGCATCTATTAGGAATAAATAAGCGGATGTCACTGTGATTTTGCAAGAGGTCCTGAGAGAGGAATACTCCGGAAATTAGCATGCAAAATAACTTAATCGACTGAATAATTTGCACAGAGCTGATGTCGGCCCCCGGTTTTGGAAACCGGAAACCTCAAGTGTCTTCCTGTACCAATCCTTGAATCAGTAGTTGGTACGCACATACATAACCAGATCATAACATATTTCGAGATGAAATAGACTAAAGAGTTATATATCTTTAAGAAGACCAATAGGGTCTTTTCCTGTCAAATAAATAGCAGCAGAAATCAGATTAGTAGTAGGCCCAAGTAGCATGCCCACAGGCAGTTGACTGGGCCCGCGACCTAGTTTTCAATCATCTCTCCGTCATTCTGCTAAGCATGCAAGCATACTAGCAATGTCTTCCTCTCCTCCTGTTTTTGATAAAACCATAAAATGAGCAAGAATGAGTACTTACATACTCAGCAAGCCACCACTACAACATGAACAATGCACACAGGGTTCAAGGACGTCCAAGGTTCTTTTACACAAAGCCAGTTTTCACGTCGAGCAGGTCTGAGCTGGCGCCTACGCGGCAGCCACGTCGACGGCCGAGTCAGCACGGGCGACGGTGGCAGCAAGGGGACCAATGGTTGCCGGCGATCGGTGGCACGGCGACGCGCGGCGAGGGTGGAAATACGTAGAGGAGGTCGCGGCGGTTTTCACCGTGGGTAGACAGGCGGCAAACGGCGACGAGAGGCGCCGGTGGCGAGCTCCAAGCGGCGGCGGTTTTCAGGTTCCCGTCGGCAACGGCGCTTCGGCGATCTTCGGCGGTCCAGAGGCAGTGACCAAGTTTCCTTGGGCTCCGGTGAAGCTCACAGAGGTGACGACGAGTTCTAACGGCAACTGAAGCGGCGACGACACACTACCGGGGCTCGGCGGCGGCGGCGGAGCGAGCTCGGGACGCGGGGAGGCGGCTAGGGCTAGCTAGGGCTCAACCTTGGGCGCGGGATAGCTCCCAGGGGTCTAGGGCTTGCCATTTATAGCGGCGAGGTGGCGAGTCCGGCTCGGGTTCAGCGAGATACGCGGCGGAGGCAAATTAGGGATAAAATTCGAGTCAGGAAGCTTCAGATCTCCTCAACCATGCACGATTAGGCTCTGTTTCCTTGGGGATAAGACAGAGGAGGATCAGGGCACCATTTCCCCTCAACCAATTAGACGAGATCGGGGCCGAGGCGCTCGGATTTGGAGCGGATTGCGGCGGCGGCGCTCGGGGATGAACAGGACTCCCCGGCGAGAGGTTGACAATGATGCTGATAGGTGGGTCCCACCTGTCAGCGAGGCGCGGGTGAAGCGGCGGCCGTAGGCCGTGGGCCGCGTGAGCGAGGGGGGCTTTAAGTGCACAGTAACGGCCAAATTCGGCCCATGCACAGGGAAGAGGGTTTTTAATTCCTTTTTCTTTTATTTTAATGCTGTAGACTTATTTAATTAACCAAAAATACTTTCCTTAACCAAATAAATCCCAGAAAATAGATGATTAAGCAAAGAATTTTATAAAATTATTTCCAAGCCCATTTTGCTATAGATTTTTCTCTATTTTTATTATTTTCACTCATTGAGGCTTTTAATTTAATTTCTAAAATTCCTTTTTCTCATTTATTTTTATATGAGGATAATTTAGCATGTTACAAACCTACCCCCACTTAAACAGAATCTCGTCCCGAGATTCGAGAGATCAGGCGAAGAGGTGCGGGTGAGCAGATTCAATTCATCCTCGCGTTCCCATGTTTCTTCTTCTTTCGAGTGATTACTCCATTGTACTTTACAAAACCTTATCACTCGATTCCGAGTATTCCTTTCCTTGGCCTCTAGGATACGAATAGGCTTCTCGACGTAGGTCAGATCTTCATGAATCTCGATCTGTTCTGGATCAGCTTCTTCGGCTGGTACTCATAAACATTTCTTCAACTGAGACACATGAAAGACATTGTGTACTCCTGTCAAGGTGGGAGGCAAATCTAGTTGATAAGCAACTTCTCCCTTCCGTCCCAATATCTTGTAAGGTCCCACGTAACGTGGTGCCAACTTTCATTTTATCTGGAATCGGTGTACTCCCTGAAGTGGCGTTACTCGTAAATACACATAGTCACCTTCCTCAAAATTGAGATCCCTTCTGCGGTTATCTGCATTGCTCTTCTGATGAGACTAGGCTACTCGAAGTCGTTCTTGTATGATTTTTACTTTTTCTTCCGCTTCTCGCAAGATATCCATCCCGTATACCTGACGTTCTCCTGTCTGATCCCAAAACAGGGGCATGCGGCACTTTTGTCCATACAGAGCCTCGAATGGAGCCATCTTCAGACTTGCCTGGTAACTATTGTTGTAAGAGAACTCAGCGTACAGCAGGCTCTTGTCCCAACTTCAACCGAAGTATATGGCACAAGCCCTCAACATGTCTTCTAAGATCTGGTTAACCCTCTTAGTCCAACCATCCGTCTACGGGTGATAAGTGGTACTAAAATTTAACCGGGTACCCATCTCCTCTTGGAGTCTCTGCCAAAACTTAGAGGTAAATTGACCTCCTCTGTCCGACACGATCTTGCGTGGCACACCGTGCAAACATACAATTTGAGCCATGTATAGCTCTGCCAATTTGTTATCAGAGTAAGTTGTCTTGACTGGTATGAAGTGGGATACCTTTGTAAGTCTGTCCACCACGACCCATATAGAATCAAATCCTGACGCAGTCCTTGGTAAACCGGTGATAAAGTCCATCCCTACTTCTTCCCACTTCCATTCAGGGACCTTAAGGGCTTGTAACAATCCTGCTAGCCTCTGATGCTCAGCCTTTACACGCTGACATACATCACAAACAGCCACATACTCAGCTATTTCCATTCGCATGCTAGACCACCAAAACTTCTCCTTAAGATCTTGATACATCTTGGTGCTGCCAGGATGGATGGAGTACTGCGTCCCTTGGGCTTCATCCAAGATCAGCTTTTTCAATTCCTCCTTGTCTGGTACACAGATTCGCTCTCCGAACCAGATTCGCTCTCTGAACCACATGATACCTTGTTCATCTTCCAAGAATCCAGTAGCTTTCCCCTTCTTCATATTCTTCATGATCTCCAAAATATCTAGGTCATCTTTCTGCACTTCGCAGACCTGATCCAGCAAGGTAGGTTGTGCTTCCAAGGTTGCCACAAATCCTTGACTGGCTATACCTAGATTTAATTGTTCAAAATCTTCACACAATTCCAAAGATAACCGTTGGCCTTCCATGGCATTGCAGTAACTTTTCCAACTAAGGGCATCAGCCACCACATTGGCTTTCCTTGGATGATAATGGATTCTGATGTCATAGTCCTTGATCAGCTCTAACCATCTTCGTTGTCTAAGGTTTAGATTTGGTTGAGTAAAAATATACTTCAAACTTTTGTGGTCTATATACACTTCGCTACGGTTGCCGATGAGATAGTATCTCCAAATCTTCAGGGCATGTACTATAGCTGCCAACTCTAGATTATGAGTAGGATAATTATTCTCATGAGGCCATAGCTGCCATGAGGCATATGCCACAACCTTCCCTTCTTGCATCAGCACACATCCCAAACCTTACCGAGACACATCACAGTAAACTTGGAATCCTTTCTTGGATAATTATTCTCATGAACTTGGAATCCTTTCTTGGGATTTGGCATGATCAACACAGGTGCGGTTACAAGTTTCTTCTTCAACTCTTGAAAACTCCACTCACACTCTGGTGTCATCCTTGCTTCGTGTAAAAGGGTTAACCCGGAAGTGCTATGGTTGGAAGGACAAGGTCTTATAAGTTGGTTCAACTCTTGCTCAACTAGCAAGGTGGTACTAATCAAGTGCACACAGCACTCATGGGCCATATAAGCCAGATCCTAATTGGGCCAGGATGTCACATTACTTGCCTTGCTCTGGATCTGCAAACTCTGCGACCAGTTCGTAGCATGCAGGAGAATCAGAAACATCGGTTTCTATGCCATTCAATGCATAAACAAATAAAAATAGTACATGAGAGCACTGAAACATGAGCTAAAACTATTTTTAATGGATTCTTGCATTTTTCTGGATTTAATGAAATTTAAATGGAATTAATCAGAGCTAGTATGAATTAGTTATGAATTTTTAAAGATTCTCTGTGTTTTTACTATACAAAAAAAACCCTAAATGAAATATTGCGCATTAATCCGGGTTTATGGCATCAGCCGACCCAGAATCGGCGCCGATAGGCGAGGCCCACTGGTCAGCGACCCACGGGAGGGCGGCACATGGTGGACCGCGTCCACCGCGGCTAGGCGCAATGGCACCACGTGGCTGCCGACGTGGCAGCCACAGTAGACAGGGGAGCCGACACGGCGCCGAGGTGGCGCCCACGTGGCGAGGCACGGGCGCCACGCGGCCGGCCCCGATCTACCCCGGGGTAGATCAGACGGCCAGGGACAAAAGGGGGCAGAGCCCCTCTGGCACAGCTGAGCTGCAGCGGGGCACGCAGCCCGATGGTCCCCGTCGGCGACCATCCGGCACGCAGGGAGCAGCGGCGGGCAGCGGAGGAGAAGGGGGAACCGAGAGGGTCCTCACCGTGGACTCGTGAAGACCGTGGATGGCGAACGACGGCGAGCGGCGGTGGTGCTTCGGGACGACGATGCCGATGGGGTTCCGGGGGCGCAAGGCGGTGACGGAGGCGCGGACGAGGTCCGGGGAACCCTGGCGAAGATGTGGAGTGAGTTAGGAGAGGAAAAGATCGAGCGGATTGGTGGAATTCCGTAGCCGAAGGCCGGCGGCGGCACTCATCGAAGGGGAGGATGGAGAGAGAGGGGATCCAGTGGTGAACCGAGGTGAACCCAAGGTGAACGACGGCCGGATGAGGGGCGCCGGGGTGTGGCAAAGCTAACGGGTGTAGGGGCGATGACCGACGGCAGTTATAGTGGTGGCGGCGCTCGGCTGGAGGCGAAAAAACTAGGTAGCATTTTGGGATTACGGCGTGGTGGGGCTAGAGGGCACTGGAAGCTCGGGCAATTGAGGGGAAAGGAGTGGGGAGCATGGGGAGGGTTTAAATAGGCATGGGAGCTCGAGATCGTGGCCGTGGTGACAGAATTTCATGAAATCGTGGACGGCGGCCGTGGCGGTGTGGGGCGAAATCCACTCGGGTTCGTGGGCGAGAGGGGTGGAGAATGTGGGGGAACGGCTAGGAGACGCGGCCCGCGTAGTTTGAATCGAGGGCAAGGGCGCACGGAGGCAGGGCGAGGCGGAAATCCGACGGCGCGAGGGATTTTTTTCCCCTCCGGCCGATTCGGCCGGAGGTTGAAGACGGGGCTGACATGTGGGGCCCCGGTCCCACATGTTAGCGGGAGGGAGTGAGGGGGAGAGACGCAGGCGCACTGACGGGCGAGGCCCAGTGGCAGTGAGAGAGGGAGAGAGGGGACGCGTGGGCTGCGGGGCAGGCCAAAACAGGAATGGCCGTGGCCCAGGAGAAAAAGAAAGAGAGGAAAAGGAGAAAAAAAGAAGAAAGAAAAAGTGTGGAGGCCATGGGCCCTGGGTACCTCATGAAAAGCATTATGGCCACTCGGATAAAGGATGGGCCTGATCATGTAATTGAGAATATGATGGAACTCAGTACATGCTAACTTGTATGATAAGGAAAGGGATATATAATCTTAGCCGTGTACGTTGTGTTCCTAAAAGAAAACCCATTGGTCAAGTCCGACTGGAATTCCTATCATGTAACCTTACCTCAGTATATAAGGGGAGGGAAGGAGCCCCCTGTGGCAGAGAAGAGAGATCAACAGATCGACATACAGAATCTCACCAAAGAAAACCTCAAAGGCAATACACAACAGCTGGAAGTAGGGTATTACCTCACCTTGAGGGCCTGAACCAAGATAAATTCGTCTTGTGTTTCTTTGCAATCTATCAAGTTTAGGTCTCACGAGTAGCCCCATATAATTATTGCCGATACAAAGCATTGACGGTTCGCGCGCCAGGTAGGGGCTTTGTCGAGATCATCGTCATCAAGCTTGATGGATCAAATCACCAGAGTCGATGGCGTCAAGTTCAACCCCAGGCAAGCGATCAGTTTCGGGAGCCTTAACTTCATCGCCAAAACTTCGGCAACCCCTGTTCAATTCAGCTTCAAACCAATCGGACAGGAACCACACCAACCCCACGCCAGTCAGCCTACTCAACGCTGCAGCCGTCTTTGGCGACATGCTGCGGCGATTTCCAAGACCTACGAGTCCAGGGACAACTCCTTTTCCCAGTGTTTAACTCAAACTCGGCCTTGAGCAAGCCGAGATTGGGCTAGGGGAGGAGTGATGCGCCTGGGTGCCCGATCTTCCAATAGGTTCGATTTGGCAACGTGAAGACGTTCACGTTTTGAGGCTTCCAATCAGCGATCGTCACCTCGCAACCGCTACACCCACAAGTCTAGTTGTTATCAACCACGCTCTCACGTAGTCGACCTCACCACGAAGGTTTTATCCCTGCAAGCAATCGAAGAAACTCACAAGAATAAGGAAGAACGCAATCTGAATTGCAGATGAATGTTTAGCACACAAAGTTGGGGTTCTACAAACCGATCTAGACGGTGAAACTACAACGGCGGAATAATCTAAGCAAAGCCCAACTCTAAAC
Organism: Oryza meyeriana var. granulata; assembly: GCA_003991445.1. Lineage (NCBI taxonomy): Eukaryota > Viridiplantae > Streptophyta > Magnoliopsida > Poales > Poaceae > Oryza > Oryza meyeriana. The sequence goes on from RYFJ01002715.1 coordinate 55,957, forward strand.
AATGACAGCTACTGAATATATATGAGTTGAGACGTCCTAGGGTTAACCCTAGAGCACACACCCCTTGGGCTTAGCCCATGACACAATTACAAGGCCCAAGGCCCAAAACAGACTCGGACTAGAAGAGATACGCGTCTTGTTTCAACAATTCCCGGCCAGCTCAATAGAGCATATTTAGAAACTCATGTCTTGTGGCCTACTAGCGAATGAGCCGGCCCAAACCAACCTACCCAGCGCAGCACTATAAACTCCAGAGAACATGCCCATTGCTATGAACAATGTCATTGGCGTCGGTAACCATAGTTGGCCAGGGGAACCCTTGTCTGCAAGCCTTTCCGACTTACGTTCTGGATGCAACATGGTTGCTACAGATGCCCAAGTGGATAGATTGCAGGATCTACTTTCCCTTCTCAAGTGTGACACAGTGCATGAGAACTCTGGATGCGCGTTGACAATATAGGACTTCTCTGACTATGATAAAGGCTTTGCTCCGTTGCTTGATTTACTCGGCTTCATTGCAATCTTTAGGAAGTTCGTCTTCCAATAGGAATCGAATGATTGGGGTCTTCCAGTCTTGAAAAATAATGAGCACCTCCGTAGGTTCCGGGTTTGGTGCTACCTCTGACTGAAAGCTCCAATAGTGGCTTGTTTCCTTATTTTGGCCAAATAGGTACCCAAACACTGCACTAGCGCAGGCTTCAGCTGGCGACCCTCTTGGGGCATACCCAACTTGGCAAAATTGTAGCCGAATAAGGTACCCGAACCTTGCATTAGCATAAGATTCAGCTGGCGACCCTCATGGAGTGTACCCTACCCAATAGAGTTGTGGCCAAATAAGGTACCCGAACCTCGCATTAGCATAGGATTCAGCTGGCGACCCTCATGGGGTATACCCTACGCAGCAGTGTGATACCAGAGCACTGACTGGTGCCGGAGGTCGGTTATTAGCCCCCATGGGGCATACCTAGATAAAGGTGACATCCATGTCCTGACTGGCGCGTGTACTCGATCAGTAGCCCTCATAGAGTATTCCGAGTGATTCTTGAAGCGTCACACTCCAAGTGTATCATGGCAGACTGGTCCAGCCCCCGAGCGTAGGAGATCGGCTCGTAGCCATGAGTTTCTGTTACGCGTATCTGGAATTAGCCCTGTATTATAAACATATCGGATGAGTAGCATCTAATGAAGAAAACAATCACCCGAAGAAAATTTATGTATTTTACAATAGATGTAAATATGTGTTCCTCCTCTTATTGATATTAATTTCCCCGAGTAGTTGACCCCTTATGTTTAAACACTCTACCCAACTAGTCATAGCCCCCTAGCATTGGGAGTCGGCTCATGGCTCTTTCCCAGACACGCGTTTCAGGTGACTTGAGTTCGTTTTTCATGGAGCAAAGCTTCACGGGTCGGAATTTATGCTACTCGAGTACTTTTGCAATCATAAAGAGCAAAAACAGAAAATACACAGAATGTACACCTATTAGGTGTAAGCGGCTGCGGCATGGTGAGGCCAAGTGAGGAATTGACGATCTCATCCCCCTAGATCCGATCCCGACTGGCACTAAGCCATATCCGAGTCAGACCATAGGGAAGTAAGTTGCCTCCTGGCCTATTTAGATGAGAATATCATATAAAGGAGAAAATATTTATTAGAAAGCGACTTAGCTGTTCGGTATTGCACAAGTTGGGAGTGCGGATGCCATCGTTGCATTTGAGCTTTTGAGCCCCCGAGCGTGTCACTTATCGTTCTGATAATCTTCAGTTCTAGGAGGTCGAAGACGGTTGCGACCGACTGCCACAATGAAGTCGTCCGTCTTGCGTTTGTGGTTCCCAGCCTTAGTCAGGGTCGCGTCATCGGTGTCCTTCCGCTTCTTCTGTCGGGGTGTCTTTTGTCATCGAGGGCCTCAACAACAGTATCGGCCGAGTCGGCATATTTGTTCACCATGTCAAAAAGAGCCTTGACAGAAGAGGGAGGTTTCCGAGTAAACTTGGTAATGAGCGGGGCGTCTCTAACTCCCTTACGGAAGGCGGCGATGATGACCTTGTCCTTGATCATTGGGATTGAATTTCTCTTCTCAGAAGACCTCTTGATGAAATCACGAAGAGACTCGTTCTTCCTTTGATGCAACTGATACAAATTGTATTCAGAAGATGGCCTCTCATGCGTTCCTTGGAAGTTGGCGATGAAGCATTCCCGGAGTTCTTCCCAGGAGCCGATTTACCTCTTTTGGAGTCCTGTTAGCCATGTCCTCGCCGAGTCGGCTAGAGTGACTGGGAGGTAGTTAGCCATGGCCTTGTGATCTCCTCTAGCTGCTCGGATCGCCAGAGTGTAAACTGTGAGCCAGGACTCGGGGTTGGTCTTCCTGTCGTATTTTTCAATTCCAGTCGGCTTGAAGCCTGTTGGCCAGTCGACTTGTCGCAGCTCATGGGTGAAGGCCGATACTCCTTCATCTGCATGAGAACTCCGACTCCGACTACGGCGGTGAAACCGCTCATGGTGGAGGCTAAAGCATTCGTTCTCGTCTTCCAGTTGGCGACGCTCATCTTCATCACGTTCACTGCGCCATGCGTTGATGTCTTGCCGAAGATCACGTCGTAGTCAGCCTCGGATATCCTGGTTGTCCCGACGGCCCTCTTGATGTCGGCGCCACCGGTCATTATTGTAGTTGCCGAGTGATGTGTGGCGCGACTCCGTGTGCAGCTGACTGGAGCCAGCCACTCATCGTCGTGTTGAGGCAGATGAGACCGCCGTTGGAGAAGCCGACCTGTTGGTCGGTATGAGAGTGTCACTCAACAGTTGACGCTGCTGACATGCAGCAGCGGTGATCATGGCTTTAATCCTTGCTATCATTGTGGGGGCCTGGTAGTCAGGCCCAAATTGGAGTGTATCCAGTAGAGTTGCAGCGGCCACGACGTTCTGTTGAAGCGTTACAAAAATGTCGTGGTCGTCGACTCGGGTTTGGAGGATTTGCTGTTGAGCAGTCTGCCCAGCCTTGCTGATGAGGACATCACTTATTTGGATACACACTTACAACCTCCTCATGTTGAACAAGATGTGCCACAGTTTCAAGGACCAATTACTCGCGCATGTGGCCGTCAACTTAATCGCCAGGTGAATGCATTCCTAAGCTTACATGAGAATATTTCTACGAATAGCATGCTATTTAATTCTTGTGATGATTTTATTATTCTTAGGAACCTGGGAGAAGACCATGGAGAATAGCTCAAGAAACCACATATTGAAGTGGAAACAAGTGCAAGTAAACTCCTATTTCCGAGAGCGATTCAGTTTCGGGTTAGGAGATAGCGTCAATTTCAAACGGCTATAACTTTTGATCCAGAAGGAGTTACAGGGCCTACAAGTACTTGTTGGAAAGCTTATGAAGTCTACTTTCGGATGGTTTTGGTTTCATTCAAAATTCCTCCTAAGCTTTCCAAAATCATCAAAACAAGATATATACCTCTTTCAGTCCTAGTCTGTTTTGGGCCTTGGGCCTTGTAATTGTGTCGTGGGCTAAACCCATGAGGAGTGCGCCCCTCACAGGGCAAACCCTCACCCTAGGATGTCCTAACTCATATATATTCCGTAGCCACCGCTGTTTAAGTCGGGTTTTTGCTTAGATTAATCTGTCTTTGAACAGTTTCACCATTTATCGGTTTGTGAGACCCCAACTTCGAGAGTATAATCATTCATCTGCAATTGAGTTGCAATCTTCCTTCTTCTTGCTTGTGTTCTTCGATTCGCATGCAGGGATTAGCCTTCGTGGCGAGGTCAACCGGGCAGCGCATGGTTGATAACGAGAGGAGATGTGGTGCTGCGATTGCAGGGTTTGGGTCTTGGTGATCAGAAGCCGGATCGTGAGTGTCGATTCTCCACCAAATCGATAGTTATCCTTACCTAACGGAAGATCAGGCACCCCATTGCCATCACTTGCATAGATTGTCATTGCGAGCATCGCACTTGGCCTGAAGGTGTCTTGCGTCTTCCTCCTGTTGTTCATGTAGTCAGCAGGCATCCTCTTCTTGCAAATCGCGTAGTCGGCATGCCTCCTAAGTGAGAGTGGAGCCCTTGGATGCCATGAAGACTTCACGTGGTGGAGAAAAGTTCGTTGAAGTGCTATCCGACTGATAGTTGGAGTCAGAATGGTTGAGGGGTGTGATGATGACCCCAACCTCCCTGGACCCGATCTCGAGCGGCTCTAGGCCGTATCCGAGTTGAATTCCAGAGGATTGAGTCTACCGAATCAGATTTGAATTGAAGATTGTTGCAGCGTTGTCAAGTCCGAGTGAGAAATTGACGATCTCCTCCTCTCTTAGCCTGATCTCGGCCGGCTTAAGACCAAGTCCGAGTCGAACACAGAAAGAAAGAGTTGTCCCTAGACTCAGGCATGTTGGAGATCGCCGCAGCATATCGCCGAAGATTACTGCAGCGTTGAGTAGGCCGGCCGGCACGGAATCGGCTTGGTCCCTAGCCGATCAGATCCAATCCGAGTTGGACAGGGTAAGGTTGCTGAATTCGTCAGCGACAAAGTCGAGGCTCCCGAAGCTGATTGTTTGCCCGGGGAAGAAGTTGATGCCATCGACCCTTAATTGGATCCATCAGGCTTGATGAAGATGATCTCAATGAGGCCCCTACCTGGCGCGCCAATTGTCGATGTTTTGTATCAGCAATAAGAATATGGGGCTACTCGTGAGACCTAAACTTGATGGATTGCAAAGGAACACGAAACAATTTATACTGGTTCAGGCCCTCGAGATGAGGTAATACCCTACGTCCAGTTGTGGTGTATTGCCTTTGAGGTTTCTTTTGTGAGATTGTCATATACCCCAGGGGGCTCTCTACCCTTCCTTATATACTGGAGGAATGAGGGTTACAGAGTAGGAAACCCAATCGGATACAACCAAGGGCTTTTCTTATTAGTACATAGAGAGTTCGGCTAGGATTATATCCATTTTCTTGTCATACAAGGTAATATGAAGTCGAGTCCTACTCTATCTCCAATTGTAGGGACCGGCCCACCCTCTATCCGAGTAGCCGTAATTGCCTTCCTTGAAGTACCAAGGGCCCATGGCCTCCACAAGGAGCATCAAGTTGAAGAAGGTTCTCATAGATGGAGGAAGCGCTCTCAATATTCTGTTCGCCAAGACACTTGATGAGATGAAGATTCCACGTTCCGAGCTATGGCCGAGCACAGCGGCCTACCACGGGGTATTCCCCGGCCTGTCTTCCACCCCCCTTGGACAGATAACTCTGCCAGTCACTTTTGGCACGCAGGATAATTTCCGCACCGAGAATATCTGCTTCGATGTTGCCAACTTTGAGACCGCGTATCACGCGATTCTCAGACGGCCGGCACTAGCCAAATTCATGGCAGTGCCGCATTACACCTACATGATGCTCAAGATGCTAGGGCCAACTGAAGTTCTTTCTCTTCGCTGCGATGTCAAGCAAGCCTTCACCTGCGACAAGGAGAGCTGCGAGCTGGCTCAAACTCAAGAAGTGGCAGTTGGGCGCAATAGCATCCGACTAACCGCTACAACAGCAAGCGAGGACGATCAAGTTCCGGCAAGAAAAGCAGCCAAGTCGGGAATTTCAGCGGACTCTGAAATGAAGAAGATCCCCCTAGACCCTTCCGACCCCTCCAAAACTACTCTTGTCGGGACCAAATTCGACCCCAAATAGGAAGGCGTGCTCGTCACCTTCCTCCAAGTGAATAGGGATATCTTTGCTTAGAAACCTTCTGACATGCCTGGGGTACCAAGGGAGGTGATCGAGCATTCCCTCAATGTCAATCCGAACGCCAAGCCAGTCAAACAACGGCTATGGCGCTTCGCACAGGACCGCAAAGATGCTATTCGGGAGGAGATAACCAAGCTCCTCGCAGTCGGGTCCATCAAAGAGGTCTACCACCCGGATTGGCTGGCAAACCTAGTCTTGGCCCAGAAAAAGAACGGTAAATGGTGCATGTCCATCGACTACACTGACTTAAACAAGGCGTGCCCCAAAGACCCATTTGGTCTACCCAGAATAGATTAGGTGGTCGATTCAACTGCAGGGTGTGAACTTCTCAGCTTTCTCAACTGTTACTCGGGATATCACCAAATCAGCTTGAAGGAGGAGGACTGCCTGAAGACTTCGTTCATCACACCGTTCGAAGCATACTGCTATATCACTATGCCGTTCGGGTTGAAAAATGTTGGAGCAACGTATCAATGAGCAATTCAGCGGTGTTTACACACTCAACTCAGGTGCAACATGGAGGCATATGTCGATGACGTGGTGATCAAGATAAAGTCCAAGGAAGACCTCATCGCCAACTTGGAAGAAACTTTCCAAAGCCTTTGGAGATTCAAGATAAAGTTGAATTCGGAAAAGTTCACCTTCGGTGTACCGTCCGGAAAGCTACTCGGCTCCATCATATCACACCGAGGCATCGAGGCCACTCCAAAGAAAAATCAACGCTATCATGAACATGGCACCCCCAACTAGCTAGAAGGACGTCCAAAAGCTGACAGGCTGCATGGCGGCACTCAGCCGATTCATCTCCCGACTTGGTGAACAGGCATGCCCTTCTTCAAATTATTGAAGAAAGCGGACAATTTTCTATGGACACTCGAAGCCCAGCAAGCCTTCGAAGACTTCAAAAAATTTCTCACATCACCACCAGTGCTGGCATCACCTATGCCCCAGGAACAACTACTGTTATACCAGTGCTGGTGCACTACTTTCAGTCGCATCAAGTAACTGTTGTCACCTCGTATCCACTCAGAGACGTCCTACATAACCGCGAGGCCACTAGCCGAATCGATAAATGGGCACTTGAGTTTATGACGTTCGACATCATCTTTCAGCCACGAATAGCAATCAAATCTCAAGCTCTAGCCGACTTCGTGGCCGAGTGGACAAAAGTCCAGACGACTACAAACTCAAGCACGGATCGGCAGCACAGGGGCTGGCGTCGTGCTGATGTCACCCACTGACGAAAAACTCAAGTATGTCCTCCATATTCACTTCCTAGCTTCCCACAATGTCTCCGAGTACGAGGCACTCATCCACGGGTTCTGCATTGCCATATCACTCGGCATCCGCCGACTGGTCGTACGCGGGGATTCTCAACTCGTGGTCAGCCAAGTCATGAATGACTAGACATGTCTCAACAATACTATGGCGGCATATTGTCAGGAGGTCAAAAAGCTGAAAAGCTGGAAAACAAGTTCGATAGGCTGGAAATAACTCATGTATTGCGACAATACAACGAAGCTGCAGACGAATTGGCCAACATAGGTTCCAAAAGAGAAGTAGTCCCAACTAGGATTTTTGTCGAGCAACTACTGGAGACATCAATCAAGAAGAAACCAGTGCTTGAACAGTCCGGGGCTGAACCTACCCCGGCATCAAACAAAGTGTTGATAATCTCTCAAGATTGGTGAACTCCAGTTATCAAATTCCTCTTGGACAACAAACTCCCAGAAGATTGCAGTGAAGCCGAACGGATCAAATGTTGAAGCAAAAGTTTCCTTATAGTCGGAGAAGACCTATACCGAAGAAGCGCATCCGAAGTCCTCATGCGCTGCGTCACACCCGAGGAGGGCAAGCAGATTCTGTAATCGATCCACTCGGATATTTGTGGCAACCATGCTGCATCAAGGACGTTAGTCGGAAAGGCTTACAGGCAAGGTTTTTTCTAGCCAACTGCGGTAACAGATGCTAAAGATACGCACATGCGAGGGATGCCAATTCTATGCAAGGCAAACACATCTTCCAGCTTAAGAGCTTCAAACAATTCCAATCTCTTGGCCCTTTGCAGTTTGGGGGCTTGACATGGTCGGTCCGTTCAAAAAAGTGACAGGAGGGTTCACACATTTGTTCGTCGCAATGGATAAATTCACAAAGTGGATTGAGGCAAAACCCGTTGCTACCATAACAACGGCACGAGCAAAGTACTTCATCATGAGTATTTTATACCGATTTGGAGTTCCTAACCGCATCATAATGGACAACGGTACTCAGTTCACTGGCGGCGTGTTTCAAGATTTCTGTGACGACTTCGGCATCAAAATCTGTTATGCGTCTGTGGCACACCCATGGAGTAATGGGCAGGTCGAGCGTGCCAATGGCATGGTCTTACAAGGTATCAAGGCTAGGATATTCGATCAACTACAACCATATGCAAGGCGGTGGATACAAGAACTCCCATCCATTCTCTGGTCTCTAAGAACCACTGTTAGTCGGGCAACAGGGCAATCCCCTTTCTTCCTAGTTTATGGTGCTAAGGCTATGTTAACAGCTGAGTTGGAGTTCGACTCTCCGCGAGTTTGGGCCCACTCCGAAGACAAATCAAACGAAGACCGATTGGTCGAACTCGATCAGTTGGAGGAAGCAAGGGACATCGCAACTATTCAGTTGGCAAGGTATCTTCAAGGACTGCGTCATTATCATAGTCGAAATGTTCGTGGCCGCGTTTATTTGGTGGGAGATCTTGTTTTAAGAAAAATATAAACCACCAAAGACAGGCATAAACTATCCCCTTTGTGGGAAGGGCCGCTCATTATCGCTGAGGTGACACGTTCGGGTGCCTACCGACTGAAGACTGAAGACGGTGCCCTAGTCAGCAACTCATGGAATATAGAACAGCTACGTCCCAACCGAGTAGTGAGTCGGGGGCTGCATGTATTATGTACCTTGTTAATAAAATCCGAGCTTGTTTTATCTAAGTTATGAAGTTTACAACAATTATGCTAAGTTTGCCCGAGTATAGCTTATAGAAGTGAACGATTTTTCTTCCTATTGATTTACTCGACACAGATTACATAGTTGGGTAAAGCTAATGATGACTAAGAAAAAACAAGTACTTGGCATCATTTTACAGATATTTACAAATATCCTTACAAAAGTTATATACACTGACTGCATAATTGTTTTGCTCTTACATACCCAAGTCCTTAGCTATTGCCTCTGATAGTCGGCCTCGCCTGGCTAATCAGTTCCAGTGCCTCTTCAGGAGTCATCTCCTCGGCAAAGCCCTCACCAATGGCCTCAATATCAACCCTAGGGTATATTGACTTGGTCATGGCAAGAGTTTGAGCGACGCCAACAGCTACACGATCATCCGAGTACTTCTTCAAGATACGTGGGGCTTCTTTTAGGCATGCCTGTACCTAGGAGACGGTACTGGAGCTGGTCCTAGCATGATGAGGTTCCATAATGTCGAGGAGCCCTTTCACAGATCCGATGAGGATTTCCCGTGACTCCTTGACAATATTGATCTCCCCTGAAAAGGCGTTAAACTGGATCTGGGCATTGGCTTTTGAAGCTGTTCAGATGCATCAACAAGTATACTTGTTAGCCAAGACATGCAATCAGAGCAACAAGAAGATGGATTAAGATCATTGTCAGGCAGGAGATTTACTAGCATAATCGGCCTTCACCTTGGCTTTGGCCTTCTCCACTTCAGCTTTGACCTTCTCTATTTCCTTCAGCTTGTTATCTTGTTGTTTCTTCTCCTCTGGCTAGGCCTTTAACTCAGCTTTGAGGGCTGCAAATTAGAATAGTCAAGAACTCAAGATTGCAGTCAAAACTCAACAAGGAAGTCGGGAGTCAACAATGCTGGAGAAATATACTCGGGATTTACTCAGGAGGATAATGCAGAAAACTTACTTCTAATCTTTTTGGCTAAGGCCCAGTTTTCATCCCTGAGCTTATCCACTAATCCCCTCAGCCATGTTTCCCTCTCCTGGCTAGTGTGCTCCAAGTCGTTCTTGGCCACCTAGAGCTGGCCTAGTCGTTGGAGATGGGGGGCGAGCTCCATCAGGACCTTATTTATCTTCTCGGAGCGGTCGATGATCTTCTGCTCAGAGCAAAACAGAGGAAAACAGAGTCATATGGCAGAGTATCAGATCAAGGGAAACTGTCAAGAACTCAACATGGCAAGATTCGCTACATACCTGGACTCCCCTGGATGCCACAATTGCAGCACGTAGGAGAACTTCGCGCTCCCTCGAAGCTGCTTGCTCGTCGTGCTCATAGCTCTCCGCAACTCCCTCGGGGGAGACCCAATGAAACGTTCTTGGAAAGTTGTGAGGAGGGGCTTCAAGCCTCGGGAGGTCTACTTCATCAGAAGACGACGAAATTGATGGCGATGGGGTCCTGGCTCTGAACTCGGCGGCTGCAGGGGCTTCAGGGATCGGCTCGGGGGCTGGAGCAACAACTACAGCACTTGCTTCCTGGTTGGCTGGTCCTGGTGATCCTGCTGTCAAGACTGCTTCAGTTTCAACAGCTAGGGCACTCTCTGGCCCGTCAGGTGCAATTGCTGGAGCTGGCTCGGCTGGGAGTGGCTCAGTGATAGGAGTTGCTGGCATAGTCCCCTTGGGATCTATGTCAACTCATTTCCTGCACAAAATACCAGATATCAAGACACTATCACATCGTTCAAGACTCTCAGAAGATTGAAGATTGTTTACCTCTTGGAGGTCTTGAACTTCCACGAGGGGCCTCCAGAAGATATAGGTGGCGAAGAGCTGCCGGCTGTTGAGCCAGTTGGCGCGGCAGTCGGCGGTGGCGATTTAGCTCCGGTCAGCTCTGTTCCTGGTGCAGCCAACTGAGGTGTCGAGGTATTTGGCGGTGCTACCCTTGGGCTCGATGTTGCTGATCTTGTACTCAGCGGAGCAGCCCTTGGGCTTGATGTTGCTGATCTTGAACTCGACGGTGCTAGCCTTGGGCACAATGTTGCTAGCCTCGGGCTTGGAGACGCCGGTCTTGGGCTTAGTGGGCCTGGAAGCTAAATTGGTGGGGTCCTTGATCCTCAAGCTCTCCGGTGCTGCACTCGGCCTGCTTGTCTTCTTCTTGCCCGGGTCTTCAATTCGTTTCTTCCAAGCCCTCTTGGAGCTGGGTTGGGCAGCAGAAGGACTGGCTAGCCTCTTCTTTGTTTTGGCAGCCGGCTGGTTCTGAGAATCATCATCAAAATCCACACAGTCCTGCAAGTATTTCAACGACATATATCATGCATTGCAGAACAATCCCAGACAGATGTCCGCAAACATTCATCACAGAAGGATAAAGATCCAATATCAGTTTCTCAAGATTACCTGTGGTTGAGGCCTGTTCTGGTTATAGCGAGCGGGGGTGCGTTCTATGTCCTCAGTCTCCACTATCCCGTTGACAAAAAAGCCGAGCAAGGTATCGGTGGCCTTGTTCTTGTCGACTAAGTCAGGGTATTCGCGGTCAGGATCATCCTTGCCCTGATAATCCCAACTGAAGTGGCTCCTAAGCTTCAAAGGCCTGGTGCGGCGGTTCAAGAAACATCTCGCCACCCAGGGACCAGTCAACCCCGAGCTCTTCAACAGATCAATCTTCTCTATCAACTGGTATACTTGGCCCATCTCCTCATAGTTTGGCACTGAAGACCAACAGGGCAGAACCATTGGTGGAGAGCCAGTGAAAGAGGGCAGAGAAGTTTCAAGATTAGAACAGTAGAACCATTCTCTATGCTAACCCTTGAGGGAGGTTTTCAAAGGAACATGAAGATAGATTTTCTTCATTTCATTCCTAAGTTGGAGACCGGCTCCCCCAATAACCTAGACTTTATTTTTGGATGGCTGGGGCTTGATATGGAAAAGATATCAGAAAAGATTGAAATGGGGCTTAACCCTCAAAAAAGCTTCACACAAGGTGGTGAAGATAGAGATTTGCAGGATAGAGTTGGGATTCAGATTCACCAACTCTGTTTGATAAAAAGAAAGCAGTTGGCGAAGAAAATCCGATGAAAGGAGGCAAGACCGCGATCGAAGAAAGAAGTGAAGACAACGGTCTCACCAGATTGGGGCACCGGCATGGATTCCCCTTCAGCGGCACACCAATGAATGACATCATGACGCTGCAATCTCAGATGTTTCTCCAAGTACTTCAGCTTCAGCGAACCGCAGTTCGAAATTGGCCAAGCTTCCGCGGATATCTCCGGGATCTCAAACGAGGCTCTCGGCATTGCTAGGAGTGAGGAAATTTGAGGGAAATGCTTGTGGAGGTTTGTAATGGATGCGGCGGAGCGGAATCGCGCAAGTCTCAAGCGGGGGTGTGAGCTGTTGCAAACCCTAGCGAAGAGGAGCGTGAAAGTTAGGCGTGGAGGCTGGAAGACGAAACGATTGGCAGATTGGAGAAGATGAGGGAATCTTTTCTCTCTCTCTCCGCTTTTATAGAGCCTGTGCTGATAAGTGGGCTTAGGCCAATAAATTCAGTACTGGCCCACAAGATATGAGTTTCTAAATGGCATGCTCTATTGGGTCAATCGCTGGCTGTGTTAAAATCATAATGCAGATGCTATTTATAGAAACCAATTAAATAATCAGATATGTTTCATGAAAGACTAATTGCTAGACACATGTGTTCAGGTATCTGCATTATGTACTAGGTATTGAGGATACATCCTTATAAGAATAGACAATTGGTCTCCATTAAAATTGGAGATGCAGGTATCTCTCAAGTACACCTGACTACATATTGGGTTAAAATCCATGACGTGGTACTCGGCTTACATGCTTAGCCAACAATTGCCCTGAGCAAAAATTCTTCCAGCTAACATGATGCTGAAGAGTCTAAATACCGTATAGTATACTACTCGAAAAAGACTAAAAGGTTAAAGATCTTTGACTTTATGTTTAATTGTTACACAATTAAGCACAAAGTCGGGAGCTACATCTAATAGGTGCGCCTATTCGGCACACACTATTCATATTTTTACATAAAGCCCTTTAGCCTCGTTGCCAGCTAACATGAAGCAGGACTCGGGAGAAGATATACTCGAACAAAGAGTACTCAGGAGCAATGCACTCGGCGATTCTTCACCGTGGAGGATGAGCACTCGGTATTAGGTGTGACTCAATTATGAAGGTCTCAGGAGGCTGCTGTGGAGGCTATAGGCCCCGAGTACCTCATGAGAAGCATTTGGACCACTCGAACAGAGGATGGACCTAACTTTGTAATTAGGGATACAATAGGAATCGGCGTACATTACCTTGTATGATAAGGAAAAGATATAGTCCTAGTCGGGTACATTGTATTCCTAGAAGAAAATCCCTTGGTTGGAGTCCAATTGGGATTCCTACTCTGTAACCCTGTCCCCTGGTATATAAGGGAAGGCAGGATGCCCTTTGAGGGCATAGCGCAAATCTCACCAGAGAAACCTCAAAAGCAATACACCACAACTGGATGTAGGGTATTACCTCATTTTGAGAGTCTGAACCAGTATAAATTGTTCCGTGTTCCTTTATAGTCCATCAAATTTAGGTCTTATGAGTAGCCCCATATTATTATTACCGATACAAAACATAACACTGCTCATATTGCCTGGGAATTTCTCCATCAGTATCGCTTCCACTATCTTCATCTGTATAGTCGAACAACTTTTCTATATGGACCAGTACCATAGATCGAGTTGCGTTGTGGTTCCAACTGATATTGGCTGATGCTCGACGACCCTCGCTGATCTCAATGTTCCAGTTGATTGCTTTTGGCATAAGGTTATACAGTCCGTGGTCCATGCAGCTAACCTGAAAATGGAAAGATTTTGTATATGGTGCTCTCCATACAACTCTTCAACCAAGCAGCAAGCATCCATGAGCAGAGTGATAACTTCTTTGTTCCATGTTTCTGGTGGCAGACCCTCCAGTGCAAGTATAACCCTTTGATGCAATGGATTTGTAGTACTATGTAGATTCATCTTGAAAGGCTCAAATATGAGGCGAGCTGTCTTGTGGGTGAACGATTTTTGAACGAAAGCTCTTTCAGACACTTCTTCTTGCTGGTCAGCCTCCATGAACAGAACAATGTACATCCTTCGACAAAAAGGTAGCAAGGCAAAATCATTAAATTCACACCTGCAGACGGCACTTATCATTGCCGATATTGTTGTTCTGGTTGGATCACCAGCTCCAAGCACTTTCACAACAACAGCTTTTTGATATATAGCATTGGCAAGCAGATGTGAAAACTCTGCACGCCTGGAGAACTTGGTTGCTAGTAATGGGCGCTTGGTTCCAAAGAAGAAGGGTGTGGTGGCTGGTTTGCACCAAGCTCAATACCACAGTCAAACTCCATCCTTAGTTGTCGGTCTTCCTACAAAAGAACATGCAAAACATAATCAGATTTCATGTATTTCTCTGTAAAAAAGATTCTACCTGTCTTTATGCATAACAATAATGAAGGAGAGCTCATCTAAACAATTCTCCTGACCAGCATCTAAAGAAACGCAATGAAGTAGAGCTCAGATAGAGCTAGTGCCGCCGGTGGAAAGGTAAGGGCGACATGAGCACCCAAATATTAGCTGCTAGAATTATATAAAAATAGAATGGAAGAAAAAGAGATGCAGTACAGATAGGAGATATTATTATAGACTGGATTTTCCATAGATTGCACAGAGCATACCAAGATATGCAGAGCAACATTGAGATGGAATTGCACAAGAGTATTATTACCTGTAGGAATGAGGTTTGGAAAAGAACTCCTCCTCCTCCAGAAGGAATGTTCTTCAGAGTGTAGCACCACTGGGTGATGTGTGAGATATATCTAGTTCTATGGTGTGTTCTATGTGGAAGAAGGCACCCACCTTGAAGGAGTTACTGCCTAGCTTCTGGTAGTAGGTCTTGTTGTCTCTTCACAGGGGGTAGCTAGCTGCGTAGGCTGTGTTGTCTCCTTTTAAGAAAGGATGCAAGGGTAAAAGGCGTGCAGCCAAGTAGGTTATGGGCTCACATACCTCGAGTGGAGCAGTGGTTGATGAAGGTTAAATGCAAACATTTTTTCTGAAGGCATTACTGCTCTATGCTGCGGTGAGAGCTCGTTTAAAGGTCAGGATGATCGGTATGACGTTGTTGTTTCTAGTAAGCGGTCACCATTTACGACGGCTAAAACCAAGCAACAATGGAATGCACATTGAGCTGAATTGCCTCAATACATATCCTTACACTGCTTAATTAATCCCAGGACGTCCAGTGTAAAGCGGTTGGCAACGCCAGTCAGCATTCCTGTTTATCATGGCACATCCATGATAACATAGAATCCTAACTACATAATGCGTGTGCGACCATTGTTAAGTTTTTTTACAAAAGTAGTGCGTCTAAGACATAACCATGCATAGCCATATAGTGAGCATCACAATATGACAGTTTGCAGAAGGCTGACTACATTAACGAATGGCTCCCATCTAAGGAGGGTGAGGCTGATGCTGTAGTCTGCAGCAACTGTGTCAAGCAAAAGGGATCACGTTCATGTGGTGCATCAGGCCTTGTTGTCACCGCTGAAATGAGGTGACAAAAGAAATTAGTCATATAACCTAGGAACCGCAAGATGACACAATTAACTGTGTAAATTGGCAGTACCTGTCACCAGCGGCATCATCACCATTGTCCTTGAACAATTTCTTAGCTGCACCTGTGCCAGGAGATGGCCTAGCCCTATTTTGCAACCCCAGTTAGCTGACACACCAAGGTATGGTTTAATATGTGTAACCTGGGCAGATCGACAAAGTTTGATACCTTTTCTTGTAGGACTTGGATGTGCTATGCTTAGTAGTGGGATCAACAAACTTCTGGGACAAGGGTGGATTGTCATCATCCTGTAAATTTCACGAAATTATTAGTGAGGAGAAGGCATTGTAGGAAATGCTTTGTCAGAAGAAACGAAGCTATGTGTCTGTAGTCTAACGTTTACTTTCTCATAAAGGACTTGATTTGGAGTCTTTGACTGACATTCGGCCTCCAAATTTTTTCCCTTGTCTACAATGACTGATGAGCTATTTAATCCAGCTGATGGAGTGCCAGGTGGATTACTGAATCCAATAGATGGAGCACCTGCTGCTGAGGACTGTCCAATGGAGAAACCCAGGGACACACCTGGTGACAAAGGCAGGGAAGGAACTGCAGGGGATGCCTGAGATGCAGATTGGGACTGCAAGGCTGCAGGATTCTGATTATCAGTGCTTCGAACAACCACGTTCACTTGGAATGAAACAGTGCTAGAAGACAGGGTATTCTCTGTAAAGGCAACATTCCAGACAAATTCTTTCTAAAGCAAATCTGTAATCTCCTTTGGTATGAAGTCAATGCTGTTAGGGTTTTCTTGTATGAGCAACTCAACTGATCGACCAATAAGGCGTTGTGCTATGCATCCAAAGAGCACAAACTTAGTGTCAGCTGTCTCATCACCTGCAATGGCATTGAGCTTGAACCTGCAAACAGGTAAGCAGGTTTAGATTCTATAGACGTTTATAGTATCTAGCAACCTAATTTTCAACCAGTAGCATTACTGACCTAGATGATGCTGACACAACAGGAGGGCATGTTGGATTACCGCACTTGTATGCGTTTCCATATGCTTTAGCTGTTAATTTGCAGACATCACAGGCTTTGTACCAACAAGAGTATTCCATATCAATTTTCTTAATGACGATTTGGAATTCATGTTTCTACATATAAAAAGAAGGGTGTAACAGTTACAGTTCGTTCCAATGAATTTGCACAATAGTAATGTACAATAGGAAGGACATACCTTGAACACAAAAGGGTTGAGGTCCACGTTGGCACGAATAGCTGCAGCAGGTGGCAGATCAATCCATTTGATAGGTTCATGGTTTCCCTGGATGTTGTATTAAATGTGAGTGTTAGTATATATTGTAACCTACGAAAAAAGGAAGCAAATGCATTTAACTATAGACAACCTAGCACAAACCTATCTTTCAAGGATTTGACCTCAGGCATATCCACATTAATGTACCACTTGCAGGCTGAGTTACCTGACAGAGAGATATCTCCTGCACAATAGGGTGTAAACAACATAAAATGGTTGGAAGCACAATATAAAAATACACATGGGCCATCTAGCTTGCACACTCACCATAGCCCCTCACAAGAGTACCAACGAAGATTGCTATTTGTGGTTCTTTCTAGCCAGCAGCAAATACCTCCTCTGCAGGAAAGCTTGTAGCACGTTCTCCCCATAGTGCCACGTTTAAGATTGCATTGCTATGAAATGGATGTAATAACAAATGTACAAAAAGTTAAGTGTAGGTGGTCATATTGATTTGTTAGATATAGTGGCTGAGTTAGAATACAGAGCTGTGGTGATTGGCATTTATATTGAGCTCAAGAAGAAAAGTACGTCAGTTAAAGATACTAGGAAATAAAGATAAATCCAATTGACACATATGTACTAAAGAGATCAAGTTTGGGGCTAACTCGGCATTGCGTATGTAAACGCTTCTCTTCAGGCTGTCACCATTTCGGATGTTTGTCTGAACAAGGGTCACAGTTGTTACCTCCGTAATAACTCCGACATCTTTTTGGTGTTGGCAAGCAGATAAAACAATTTGGCAGTGATCTGCACAAAAGTATAGCATCCATGTATTATGCATGCATTGGTAATAGCACAATGAAAGCACCTGTGAATGAGTCTTTCTTGTCCACTCGCGGACGTAGTGCACCAAATGGTGTGAGTGAGTAAGCATACAAAGGAAAATCCCTTCGTGTATCGACACGCTCTTCTACAGTAGTCCACCTTGTGAAACAAATTGACATGTTGTAGCTGACTGGTTTGTATCGCTTGGTGCAGTTCCTCACGCGGTAGTAGTGAAGATAGTACACCTTGCCTTCAGTGAGGATTGGCTTGAATATTTTGTCACATGGAGGGTAAATCTGAGCTGCAATGCTAGTCCCCTATTGGAAGAGCAGAGTCCATGAGAAATTAAGAGGTTTGGTGATGTAAACAGCTGACCTCCTCATCAACCAAAACCAAGCCTAGGTGAAGCACGGTGGTTTCATCATTCTGATCATAGAACTCCCATAACCTTGAAACACGAACACAGATGCACGGGTTCTGGTCACTTTGCTCGAGATCAAATAGCAGACTGTAGTCCATCTGAAAGCAAAGCCATTAAGATTATATCAGCATGCAGCCCTTTTAAAGTATAACAACATGCAGTTAAAACGGTCATGAAAACTTACATAAAAACACACTCAAAATGAAAAGAACATTTTTGTACTGAAACAATATAGTAAGAACACAGGAAATAATGAGCAAGAACAAAACAGTAGCAAAAATGGGCGCCGTGAGTCTGGGCTAGGTATTCGAATCCTACAGTTCAAAATGCAAGCAATGTGTTAGGCTGTTCTTAATATTTTAGATACCTCTGATTGGTGAAATACAAAATTTGGAAATACAGGACATACCATTAACTTGACTACCTCCAGTACCTCATGGTACACACATTTCTAGTTTTTGAACTACACGCCCCATCGTCATCATCAATGAGAATCCTAAGGCCATCTCTTGAAGTCGATCTAGATACGGCAACGTACAATTGGCCATGTGTGAAAATAGATTTTTTAAGGTAGACCCCAACCCTTGAAAGGGTCTGTCCTTGGCTCTTGTTAATTGTCATGGCATAGCACACACGCACAGGGAACTGCCTCCTTTGAAGAGGGAAAGGCCCCTTAGAACCTGTATTTCTAAGTGCAATTCTCGGTAAAAATGCTCTATCACCAATGTTTGAACCAGTCAAGATAACACAATATAGAAGTCATTGTCCGAGAGACAGTACCAACAAACAGTCCCATTGCACAAACCCATGGATTGATTTAGATTTCACAGCAGCATTATTGTTGCACCCTTTTTTAGTGCAAGTCTATGTGTTGGGAAGTTGTTCGCATTAATCGAGTTTAAGAACTCAGTTGTGTTCAGATGTTTTCGAAATAGTATCACAGCTAAGATATTCTTTCATTTCATCAGGTATCATGCCAACTATGAAGTCATTTATTTCATCAACAGTTAAGTTATTTGGGCAAACAATAGCATGTGATGCTAGGTAAGAAGAGTCTGTATAGTTGTGTGCAAAATCCGGGAACACCTCATTTACTATCGATTGTATTTTGTCGCCTGACAGTCTTATAAGGAGATCATCAGGGATACCAATCCAGGTTGCCTCAGACTTATCTGTTTTTTTATGTAGGTAGCTTACCATCCCCATGCGCTAAGACCCACTCGGCAAACTGTTCGAGTTCCTGGCGTCATTCCTTATCAAGATCACATTGTAGGAGCCTCATGTTGACAGTGAGCTTGAGAAGAACAACATGTTGCCAAAGTGGAGAAATTGTTATAGATGCATCAACTATAGAGGTACACGACCCTTTCTTTATGACTGGTAATATTTGCCTAAAATCACCTCCTATGACAACAACCTTTCCACCAAATGGAACTACACTATTAGAAGGCGTGTGTTCAAAATGCAAATCTCGTAAGATTTGGTCTAGAGCCTCAAAGCATCGCCTATGAGTCATCGGAGCTTCATCCCATATGATAAGTGATGTTTTTTGAATAAGTTCAACAAGCATCGTTCCTCTTTTGATACTGCAGATGCTATTTTCATTTATATCAATTGGTATCTTAAATCTAGAGTGGGTAGTATGTCCTCGAGGTAGAAGGAGCGAAGCAACCCCTAATGAAGCAACTGCCAGGACAATCTTCTTCTCAGACCTTGTGGAGGCCATGGGCCCCGAATACCTCAAGAAAGGTAATTACGGCCACTCGGACAGAGGGTGAGCCGGTCCCTACAATTGGAGATACAGTAGTACTCGGTTTCATATTACCTTGCATGACAAGGAAAGGGACATAATCCTAGCTGGCCTCTCTATGTACTAATAAGAAAAGCCCTTGGTCGTATCCGACTGGGTTTTCTACCCTGTAACCCTCATCCCTTCAGTATATAAGGAGGGGTAGGGAGCCCCCTGGGGCATGATCACAATCTCACCAGAGAAACTTCAAAGGCAATACACAACAACTGGACGTAGGGTATTACCTCAACTCAAGGGCCTGCACCAGTATAAATTGTTTTGTGTTCCTTTGCAATCTATCAAGTTTAGGTCTCACAAGTAGCCCCATATTATTATTGCCGATATAAAACATCGACAGTTGGCGCGCCAGGTAGAGGCATCGGCGAGATCATCTTCGACAAGCCTGATGGATTCAATCACCGGAGTCGACGGCATCAACTTCTTCCCCGGGCAAACAATCACCTTCGGGAGCCTTGACTTCGTCGCGGACAAGTTCGGCAACCTCACCCTGTCCGACTTGGATCCGATCCGATCGGCCAGGAACCAAGCCGACTCCACGCCGGTCGGCCTACGTGACGCTGCAGCGATCCTCGTTGACTTGCTGCTTCAATCTGCAACATGCCTGGGTCTCGGGACAACTTTTCTTTCGGTGTTCGACTTGGACTCGGCCTCAAGCCGGCCGAGAACGGGCTAAGAGAGGAGGAGATCGTCAATCTCCCGTTCAAACTCGGCAACGCCGTGGATATCTTCAATCAACATCCGATGCGGCAAACCCGATCCCCTGGAATTCGACTCGGATACGGCCTAGAGCCGCTCGAGATCGGATCTAGGGAGGTCGGAGTTGTAATCACCCCCATCAACTACTATGATTCCGACTCTAAGTCGGACAGTAGTTCGGCAAGCTTCTCTCCACCACGTGAGGGCTTCATGGCGTCCAAGGGCTCGACACCCACTCAGGAGGCACGCCGACTACGCGATTAACAAGAGGAGGAAGCCCGCCGACTACGAGAACAACAGGAGGAAGACGCAAGACGCCTACAAGCCGAGCGCAATGCTCGTAACGACAATCTGCGCAAGGCTGGCCGCACTGCACAACGGGAAATCCTCCAAACTCGAGTCGGCGACCATGACGTTTTCGTAACTCCTCAACAGAACGTTGTGGCTGCTGCAACTCTTCTGGACACACTGCAGTTTGGGCCTGATCACCAGGCCACCACGACGATAGCAAGGATAAAAACCATAATCACCGCTGCTGCATGTCAGCAGCGTCAACAGTCGGGTGACACTTTCATACCGACCAACAGGTTGGTTTCTCCAACGGCGGTCTCATCTGCTTCAACAAGACACCGAGCAGCTTGCTCCAGTCAGCCGCACACGGAGTCACGCCACACGACACTCAGCAACCACAATAACAACCGGCGGCGCCAACATCAAGACGACTGTCGGGATAACCAGGATGTCTGAGGCCGACTACGACGTGATCTTCGGCAAGACATCAACGCACGATGCCACAAACGTGAGGAAGATGAGCGTCGCCGACCAGAAGACGAGAATGAGCGCTTCGGCTTCCACCATGAGCGATTTCACCGCCGTAGTCGTAGTCGGAGTCCTCACACAAATGAAGGTGTACCGGCCTTCACCTTATATTAGAAATGAGTGCATTCCACAAGAATGTTTTACTAGTGCCACCATATCCATAGACAAAGAAAAATCCAGTTTTTGACTCGTTAACACGGTGCACTATCGTGTCAAACACTTTTCTCTGATGAGTTCAGTTTGGGTATTATGGAGTTAGCATGGGCAGCCAAGGAAACACTATCAAGAATTAATTCTTCATTGATCATCCTATTTCCAAAGTCATCATCCGAAAACATTGTTGAGCGTGGCAGATCATAGTCATCTATGTTACCACCACTGTTTGCAAAAGCAGAATGCAGTTCTTTAATCAAAAGAAACAATAGCCTATCGTGTGGAATAACATAGGAAGGGTTTGACAGGGTTGTTCTAAGACGGAGTTGGATGTCATCTGTAAAATATAACCAATACTTGTTGAACAGTGATCGCACGTTTCCAATAGAGCAGAACATAACTATGGTAGCAAATAGCTTCCTTAGTTGGTTGGCTGATGCAGACACTATCGCCTCATCAAAGAGCAAATGCCATTCGTTATCGTTCTCAAGAAGCCCTCTTGCCTTGCACACTTGTCTACAAGTTGGGTAGACAACCCTCTCAAAAGTCCTAACAGCAGCATAGCTTGTCGCACCTTTCACTATCATTAGCAACATCCGCAGGTAGTACAACTTTCCAATGATTGCGCTAACATAGTACATTCTACCAATTTTTTCAACCGGTGTCCTTGGGCGCCAACAACGTGCGCTACTGTCCCAAGTCCACTCTTTCGGGAAATCAGTATGTGAGCATATGCGCTTTCAAGTGTTTTTATTAGCCTCAAACCACTCTGTAAGCATGGTTTTCTTCGCCGCAGGACTAGTAAGCAATTTTTTGAGGTCAGTTCCTTTTTTGTACCGTACAAAATTCATATCTGGAAGATGGACAGCTAATCGTTCCACAGCAAGGACTCTATAGTGGATGTCAAATTCAAATGCACGCCAAAGAGATTCATGGGTAGACAAATCTAGCATTGATGTATTCTTTGATCTCATTTGGTGGGGAAGCAATACTATCAGCAGCTTTGTTTGGTTTATATTGCCAGTAGTTTCAAAGTATACTTTGGCTCTATCAGCTCCCTTTGTTATGTACTTGAAAAGGTATTTTATCTTGTTGGACTTGTTGCACGACTCAACATTAATATGGGCTTGCTACTTTTTCAATAGTTTCATGTTGTATGGAACAACCCATTGATTGTCAAGTTTTATGCCATTCTTAACTACATATCGTCCATCATTTCGGCGCCTATATATAGTGAAGCCAAATTCATCCATGATGGTTTCTTCTTGAAAAGCTTTAGGGAAATGTTTGGAGCATTGCCATTTTTTCATACACACACGACTTATTTTTGTCACCACAAGGGCTATGTATCATGAACTCATCAACCAAGGCATAACCTAAAGGATCAGTAAATACATCAGGAATCTTAGCAGAAATAAAACTATCAACAGTGGCGGCACTGAAATCAGTGCATCCTGCTGCAAGCCACACAAGACAGTGTATGTGTGGAAGGCCACTCTTTTGAAATTCCACCGTGTACAACACTACATGTAAGGATGGCTACTATTAGAAACCTCGTATAATATATTAAACGGGTCATCAAGTCCCATTAAAATGAGGCCAAGGAATGGGCCAAAGGTTGTCCCCTCCCTAATGTCAGTTATGAATTCATTAACTTTCATGTTGAAAACTCGCACAACAACGTCGGAACGATCACTTGGCACCTTGTCCTGGTTCAAATAGAAGGGCATCGTATATTTCTTGCCATTTCGGGTTACACGTGAAAGTCACAAAAAGATCAAGTGAACCAAACACACGGCAAACAGGCCATTGCATCCTGGTAATTTCTACACCATGTTCAATGGCGTCCTCCAGTGAAACTAGAAGGCAAGGACGTACTCTTACCTACAGAATCACCAGTTTCAAGCCCATGGTGTGATTGCATCAGCAATTCCTTGAACACACTCGTTGTAACGCAACTCAGGTTGTGTGATCAGGCAATAAAGAGCTTCAGCCTTGGATGGCCTGCTCAACAGACATGAGTAGTGAATTCTACACAAGTATAGAATCACTAAGTCATCCACAGCATGTATATGGGTTTGCTTGTTTCAGCTATAATGGAGACGATATCGGTAGTACAAACATTGTCACATAGCATCGTGAATTTCCAGTTATACGATGGGAAGTCAGTGTACTTTATACCCAAATGGAACCCTCGCTCACCATAAGGGAGAAAGGTACGAAGGGCTACATACAGAACGCCAGGGTATAGGAAGAAGTGCTATATAGCAGGACTCTACGTAGCCCACTATCAGTAGTGAACTGAACGACACATCATAAAGTATGCATCATTTGAGAATCACCAACGATGATACCCTGCAATTTCACAAACTTTCGGGTGAGGTGGTCATACTGAACTTCATCTTTGTGCACTGTAAAACCCAAAAATTTTAAGCGCAAGTTTGTTGCATTTTCCATTGATACTTTCAAACGATCTCTAGCCAATAACAGATCAATTAACTCGACCAAATCATTGTGCTACATCGAGCATAGAACCAAGTTTCTGCCAACAATTGATGCCGGTCAGGTTCATCGAAGGAGTTATTCTCTATTCAAAAATTAATTATATTAGTGGTTTCGTTTCCGTGTCATATAGTAGAGCTAAGCAAACTTAGGTTGGAGCACCCCTTTGACGCAGAAGGCTGCCAATATGGTGGTGCACAACACCATTGATTTTAAAGACACATGGCACAGTGCCATTATTAATTGACTTATCACGATCAGAATCCTTAAAGAAGTAAAGGTGAAAGTGTTTATTGATCGGATCTGGTCGTCAACGGTAACGACGTTTATCGTGCGCATTCACCACATCCATAACCTTAGAAGTTTCGACTAACACGGCGGTGGTGGAAATTTTAGCTCAAACAGGCTGATTCTGTACCACCTCTACAGCATAGTTGTTGGTACACTGCAGTCCCTCCTTCTCGGCGAAAAACAACGCTATTTTTGACCCTTTCTTGCGTACCAAAAAACAGCACCACAACAAGGACATTCATGCGAGGACCTCCGAGTAGGATCGATCAGGACAATGCTGCCAGTTTTGTTAACTATTAAGCAAACCGAAAAGGAGGGAAGGCATAACTGAGGTTGTCAAAGACAAGAGCACCATCTGAGCAGACCTGGTTCAAATCCGAGTGCAATATGTCCTTAGGCATAAGGCAAATTGTCAGCAAGGGTAGCATGGACCTACGAGCTCAAAGCACCGACAAACAGATAACATAAAAGCTAGGCACGTGTTCAGTACCATACTTCGAATGTACTTAATGGAGTAGTAGGGAAAACAACCGAATATATATCATAAG
The DNA here is from genome assembly GCA_003991445.1 of Oryza meyeriana var. granulata. Lineage (NCBI taxonomy): Eukaryota > Viridiplantae > Streptophyta > Magnoliopsida > Poales > Poaceae > Oryza > Oryza meyeriana. The sequence continues at coordinate 80,580 of RYFJ01002715.1, forward strand.
TATACCGTCAGGAGGAAAACTCTCTAGCCACCAAGTGGTTTGCAGGGGCACCTAACCCTCCCATAACAACACACGCTTCCCCTGTTTCTCAGCAGCATGCATGCTATGCCCACAATCTAAGGCGTGTTCTTTTCCCTAACCGCAATCAATAGTCTTATGAATCTAACTGCAGGAACATTAACCAATATGAACTATGGGGAATACATAACCAATACTGTTTTAACTTTACTCTTAGGCACCCACTTTACTCAAAGCATCTGTAAGCACAACCCATAGTCACCCAACAGAACTACTTAAGATTCGTTGGCACAGTGGATTTGCAGCTGTAGCGTGGGCACGTGGAGTAGTTATCCTTCGCACACTGTGGATTCAGCACATGAGTACCGGCGGGCACGCTAGGGGGTCCTGAATAGAACCAAAGATGCCTTAGGACAGGGAGCACTGCAAAAGAGATCCTAGCACATGCCACAGCTGACCTGGTTGTGACAGGCTTACCGAAATGAAACCCGACATAGTCATCGTGTGACTAAATAAGGTAAAAAGAGCTACAAACCCCTGCCTTAGAAGAGCGAGGGCGGCGCGCAGTCACAACTCTTCCACGCGGCACTCGTCAACCCATGGGAAGCTACTCCAACATATGTGCGTTTCAACAAAAGAACACAAGTTGCCTTTATAGCAAACATTGAACAGTTCACAAGCTGATAGCAATTCAATAGCTCAAGCACAAACAATATGAGAACAGAGCTGTTTAAAAAATGCAACCATAGCTTCATACATGAGGACGACATAGGTGGCAACCAATTGTAAACAAATTCAAATAGTGAAGTAAGTCTGTGTCGATAATTTATATATCGGAAATAAGACGTTATGGGGCTATTTCGTGGAGAGCCTAAACTTGATAAAATTGGCAGGGGGAAAACTCACGAAACGGATTTTATCCTGTTTTAGGCCCGTCTACGGTAAGATATACGCCTACTTTCAAACTGTTGTGTATTGCCTTTGAGGTTTCTCTGAGATTATATGATTGTTTCTTCTTCTTCATGCCCCTCACGTGGCTCCCGGGCTCCCCTTATATACCGAGGGGCCGGGTTTACAGGTAACAATCCCAGCCAGACTCTGACCAAGAGAATTTCCTTCTAGAGATACAACATACACCCACTAGACTTATTATCTTTTTATCATAAAAGATAATTGCACGATTCCTATTGCATTCCCTAATCACATTGGTTAGGCCCATCCTCTGTCCGGCCTTAATGTCGCTCATGATGGTACCGAGGCCCATAGCCCTCCACAGTCCGATTCGAACGGACACAATAAAACATGAACACTGTACACACAAGTAGTTAGTTGCGAAGATTAATCCTGATTCTTGCAGATAGTAGCCATTCCTAGGCCATATGTGCTACTAAAAATATGTCCTCCTAAACAAAGCTAATCCAATCCACTAACATCGATGTAGAACCCTCGCACACGACAGATCCAATGGGAGCATAGCGGTCTCGGAATCTAGCAAGTATGTAGAGGCCTAATAGCTGCATCGACTGCCAGTCTGCTATTCTTCGGTACGAAAGCAGCACCTGCAGATTGTAGTCCGTGGGACAACAAACCATTTACTAACTTGGCAAAACCTAACAGTCTGCTGTGCTGCAACCATTTCATGCGAAACAACAGTGACCAGCTCGTGATCCAACGAAGAACTTTTCACACTTTGCCTGGAAAAAAAGAACCAGAAAATCAAAAGAAATACATAAAAACAAAAAAAAAAACAAAAAAGTCAACCAACGATGTGGCGGCCACGATAGCCGTTTCTGTTGTGGGTCAGGTTTTCTGGGTCCTTCGTTTGCGGTACAGATAGCAAAGATAGGGAGAGTACGCTCGACGGCCTGCATTCTAGGGAGGGCACCAGCCGCCATCTAGGCTCCAAGATGGGACGACACTGTGGAGCAGCGGCAATGCCAAAAGGCAGGCAGCGATTCAACGAGCGAAACAAATGAAACCCCCACAGCAGAACCAGGACGGTCAGAGTACACCACGCGGGAAGAGCAATAGCAAGTTTGAAGGAGATAAAGGACGTCTAAAAGCTACTGCTCTCTGTGACAGTGTAAGGAAACGTTGACTATATAATGGCGGCGTAGATAGACAGTCGGTGCGGTTTGCACTACCAGGGGCCGAGTACACATATCGGCGTCGATTACTTTAACGCATATATATGTTTTACAAAACACAGAATGGGCTGCAGTATAGCAGGTCAGGCACCACCGTAGCGAAGAGACTACCGCAATAAAAATCAGGGATAATAACAGTAGACAAAAGCCAGATTGATGCAACGGAACAGAAAGAAAAACAGCAAAGAAGCTAGATGATGCGCACCTCGCTGATTGCGAGTGATCGACGCAGAATTAGGACGAAGAGACAGCCCAAAACCAGCGGCGGAGGGCAATCGTCGGTCTGTCCACTTCTGCCGCGGAGCGAAGCCACGAACCATTTTAATGAGGATGAACTCACAACGATGGCCAACCAGCGACGGGGTCTTTCCTCACCGACTGCACAAACATCAAATAGAACCAAAGGTTTGAGGCATTCACACGTAACACAGGCAGACACAAAGTTTTCCAGTGCACCTAGATCCGCTCAGTCGATAAACACTATATGTAGGAATGCTGTCGTAAATAATCCACAAAACAATAACTTGCAAGAGCACGCGCCCAAAGGAGATTTGCTTCACAAATATCTCAAGAGGGAAAAATCGTTGGGCATGCATACCATTAGTCCAATTCTCTAGGCGCAGCGCTCACACTAGTTGTCGCTATGGAATGCAGCTGGGGCGAAGAGAAGTGAGGACGAAAAGACACAGCGCGACTGCGATACTGACTATTTGGAATAGGAACCTCCATCTACCCTCACTAGGCGTAGCAACAGAGAAAGATAAAACAGAGGGCAAATGCCATGATGCACGCAGCGACCACGCCAGATACTGGCTCGTAATAGGGACATCGCTGGAGCGAAATTGAAATTCAACCTCACGATCACTGTAGTGCCGAACGGAGCGCCCGAAAAAACGATCTGGACGAATGAGGCTCAGCATAACCCTCTGTAAGCAGTAAAAGTGGCATGGCAAGTGGTTCCAGTGTGTCTGGGCGAAGCCCATATATCGCGTTGTTGCACCAAAACCTCACCAAAGCTTCAGGGTAGAAGATGTCCAAGCTCGGACCTAGCAAGCAAGACCCAATAGATCATGTGGAGGCAAAACCCAATTTAGTACTTCGTTATACGATGTTCAGATTTAGAGAGGTTGAATAGCTTTGTTTTAACAGCGAATGAGTGAGGGAACACTTGAGCCATATCATGTGGAGAGCGAATCTTGCCGAGGACGAGGCAAGCGTTGAATCCGCGTGGTCTCGGGTGCATCGTTCGTGCACTTCGTGGTGGATTCATCGGCATATCAACCGGGAGCACGGATACACCAGTGGAGTGCGTGCCTGGCGGGAGAGCCAGTGTTCCCATTGTGCGAGAGTCAAGGAGCAGACCTGAAAAGCAGTGTCACAGAGAAGCGTTGTCCACGGAGAGAAGGCAGTAGCAGCGCTGCTGGAGATGACGCTCTGCAAAACGGTAGGTAATCAAGTTGTAAGACGTGTCAGACCGAAAACAACCCCGGGAAAATTAGCCATCATAACCCTTCAAGCCCGATGGTGAACCAGAGAAGCTGTTTGTACTAGTTTACTAATTTTAAGTTTTTTTTAATTAAAAACTAATTTTGTGATTCTGTTGTTGCTTTTTTGCTACATAGTTAGCTATCTATGCCGCCGTTAGGCCAGGTCTTGGTGTTTAAAAACCGCTCCGTTGGCCCACGGCAGGTGCGTCACCAGACTTCGATGACGGTGGCCGCGGCGTCAGCGGGCTCGGGGCCAGTTGGCATTTGCCGCCCTGGCCTCCGGCGGGCGAATCCCCCAGCGCTTCTCCGGAACGCAAAAATAGCCCTGTGCCTCTTATCCTCCCCGTGCCGCCCGTGCCTGTGCCCTGTGTCCCCCTGTCAAAACTAGGCCCGCTGCCCGCCACCCCTCCCTGACTGCTCGTGCCCGTCGCCGGGCCCTGTACCCCGTCCCCCCGCTCCCGCCTTCCGCCCGCGCGAGCTCCGCGCCCGCAGTTAATGAGGCGAGGCTCCGGAAGCCCTATCAGCGGTGATGCGCTCTGAGCGCTGTGGGCCCCTAGCGCTAAAGGGAGAGACGACGGGAGGACAGAGTGCAGGGAGTTGGCGGCGCGCGGGGTCGGGTGCGGCGCCTATGGGTGGAATGAAGCTGCAGGCGAGGGGAAGAGCACGGGCATTTGCGTATGGTATGCCTTAAGGCACATTCGCCGCCGGTGGCCCAGAGTCAGCTATATGCCACTGGACCCCCAGCCCCGTCTTGACCCGTTTGCGGCCAGCCACCTATGGTCCTGGTGATCTGCCGTTGGCCAGGCCATTCGACCGCCCTGGGCTCACGGCGGTTTTTGAAACCAACCGCCCTAGGCCACTGGCGAACAAGAGTCTTATTTCTGAAAAAAAAATGAGAATCAAAAAATTCAAGTTTTGAAATTAGAATATAAATGTAAATCCCTCTAGTAACATAGATTAAATCAATTCCAGAAAGTTTCCATGATAGGGGCATGTACCCAGCGGAGGCTCCCAACGAACAGGGTCAAAGTCCCATGTATGGCACCAGCAACCAGACGGTAGGTGCTGGAGGAGCAGTCGCAAGCAACCCTAATCCCACCAATCGCAGAGAGTAAG
>RYFJ01002716.1:0-69746 GCA_003991445.1 Oryza meyeriana var. granulata
ATCTCTCTCAACACAACAACTGGCGAAAAGTTGAAGTTACGTATACAATCACATTCCCGGCTTCTCAACAACGTCGCGACGTACGAGCTCTGTCACGGGCTCCGCCATCGCCAATATCACCTCCGCATACGATCGACTGGATGTGCGCTGAGACTCCCAACTCTGGTCAACCAAGTCATGAGAAGACTGACCTCGTCTCGCCGAACCCAATGTCGGCTATTCAGAGTCGCAAGTTGGAAAACATTCGAACGGCTGGAAATCACAACGTCCTGCGTCAGACAACGTACGCGGCCGACGACTGGCAAACATGGGATCCAAGCAGAAGCAGGTTCGACTGGAAATCTTTGTCGAGCCAACTTATGGAGCCTCAGTCAAGAAGAAGCCGCCCAAAGAGCAGTCGGAGGCGAGTCCTACCCCACCACACAAGTGCTGCACAATTCAGACTGGGGTCCTGATTCCAAATTCCTCCGGAGATGAACTCCCAGAGGATCGCAATCAAGCCGAAGCAAATCAAGCTCGAAGCAAACTTCCTCTAGTCGGAAAAAGACCTGTACCGAAGGAGCGCATCGGTTCCTCATGCCGCTGATCACCACCGGGGAGGCAACAATCCTGCATATCAATCCACTCGGCATGATGTGGCAACCACGCATTGCATCCAGGAGTATAGCGGAAAAAGCTTACCGGCAGGATTTCTTCTGGCCCACCGCAGTCACAGACGCCAAAGCTATCTGTTCGCAAGTGCAGGGGTTGCCAGTTCTTCCGCAAGACAGACAAAACTCTCCCCCTCCCAGGAACTCCAACTATCCCATCTCTTGGCCCATTTCGCAGATGGGGCTCGACCATGGTCGGGCCATTCAAGAGCGCCAGGAGGGTTCACACATTTAAATGCGGCGCAGATATAAATTCACCAAGTGGATGAGGCTAAACCTGTCGCACAATCCACACGCACGAGCAAAGACTTCATCTTAGATCCTATAACCGTTTGTCACTAACCGCATTCATAACCGACACGGCACTCAGTTCGCGGCAGCCTATTCCCAAGATTTCTGCGCACGACTCGGCATAAGAGTCTGCTATGGCTGTGCACACCCGCGCGCAACGGGCAAGTGAGCCGACTGCAACGCATGGTCTTCAAGGCATCCAAGGCAGGATATACGACCGACTAACACCATATGCGGGTCGGTGGGTACAAGAACTACCATCCGTTCCGTCTCTCAGACCACGACGTTAGCGGGCACCAGGCATCCCCTTTCTCCTGGTCTACGGTACTGAGTGCCATGCTACAACGAATACAGTTCTGTCTCGCCTGAGTCCGGCTTACTCCGAAGACGATATCCAAAGCACCCGACTGACGACTTAGATCAGCGGAGCAACAAGAGACCCGCAACAATCCAGCGGCAAGGTATCATTCAAGGCCTGACGTCGCACCACAAATCGCAATGCCCGGCCGCGCCTTTTGTCGGGAGCTCGTTCTAAGGAAATACAAATCCACCCAAGGACAGGGCTTTAACTATCCCCCCATTGGAAGGGCCGTTCATATTAGCTGAGTCACGCCGGCCAGGGCGCCTACCGACTGAAACCAAGTACGGCTCCTCTCACCTTAACGCATGGAATATAGAACAGCTACGCTTCTTTCTATCTGAGTTTACTTTTTCCATGTGTTTACAGTTTTTTCCTGACTCACTCACGCGGCTTGTTCCAATCGATAGTGAGTCTTGGGCTGCTGTTATATATGTGTTCGTCAATAACCACACAAGCTTATCTCACCTCGTATGAACTTGCCACACTGATCGTTCGCCAGATAGCGATTCTTCCTCCGAACGGATTTTTATCAAGTTCTATCGAACTAACTCGGTGCATGCTACCTAATGTCGGGTAAAGCTAATGACAACCGAATAATAGTTTGGCGGACGACACATATATATTCACACAATGATCGTATATGAAAGCATGCGTATACACGACTACAAAATATATTGCTTTACAGACCCAGTTCGGGTAATCGCTTCAGCAGTCGGCTTCGCCTGTGAGATCAGCTCCAGCGCCTTCCTCGGGCGTCGTCTCCCTCGGAAAATCCCTCCCGATGCCTCAATGTCGCCCCTCGGGTAGATGGACTTGGTCATTGCTAGGGTCTGGGCCACCCGGCGGCAACCGATCGTCTGAGTACCTTTTTCAGGCACTCGCGCATCTCGAGACGCCCATTATTTGAGGAAATTTCTGCTACAGCTGGTCCCCACTGAGCGGGGATCCCAAGGTCAAGAGCCCTTCACGGACCCGCGACGAGGCCTCCCGTGACTCCCTGATTACCTTATCTCCTCCGTGTCAGAACGGTACTGGGCCTGGACGTCTGCTCTCATGCCTGCCCAGATCGCCGGCAAGTAACGCTTGTCAGGTTCGGCTACACACAGGGTGACTAAGTATTGGCTGAATCACAGTCGGGTTGAGGACTTACTTTCGTAGTCGGCCTCCCACCCGGCCACGGTCTTCTCCAGTTCAGCCTTCTCCCTTACCGAGCTCGACGACGGCCCTTCTCCAACTCGGACTTCATCCTCCCCCCGCGTCAAGCTCGTGTTGCCTTTGTCAGGTCGGCCTTGACCCTTTCAAGCTCGCCTTCTTCTTCGGCTCCCTTTCAGCTGCGACTCCCTCTCCGCTTCGAGGTCTGCACCACAGATTAGCCAAGAGTTCAATCACAGCAGTCATGACACCACCAAGCAGTCGGTTCGACGTAGCTGAATGATTACACCAACGGTCCAGTTGGGGAGATATGCTCGAGGATTTTACCTCTGATCTTCTCGGCTAGGGCCCATGTTCAGCCCTGAGCTGATCAGCGCCGCTCTTCAGCCAGGCCTCCTCCGTGTGACTCGCCTCCATCTCGGCTTCACATGCGTTGCCGGAGCTGTTGTAATTCCGCGAGGTGGGAGCCATCTCGACCAGGATCTCTGTCATCGCTCGTTGCGAGTCGGCGAGCTTTCTCAGAACAAGAACAAACCGACGACAGAGTCAAACATCAAGACAAGAAGATTGCTGAGCTTCACTACAAGAATCATACCGCGACCCTTGGGACCCGTTGATGGCGGCACGACAGCAGGCTCTCGCGCTCTCTCCTTGCGACTTCGTCGAAGCCTGAAGCTTTTCATAGTTGCCGTCGCGAGTGGTCACGAGAAGGTCCGGGGCATCACAGTGGGGGAGCTTCGTCCGAGGCAAATGTGGATCTCGTGGCGGCAACGGCGACGATGCATGACGACAACCACGATGGCGACGGGGTCTGGCCTACGGCACCCTTCCCTTAAATTGGGGACCGGACTCGGGTCCGTCCTCGCTTTCCGCGACGTATGGTGCTCGGGGGCGTGGGGCCTCAGTTTCAACAGCCACCTCTCGGTCGAGTGCGGTAGTGGCCCTCGTAGTGAGCGGAGCCACCTCGGTTTCAGCGACGGGCTGGCCGCTGGCTCAGAGGTTGATTCGCTGCTGCTGACTCGGCTGGGGCGGACTCATCAAGCAGAGCACGATGGGTCGACCTTTTTGAGGTCGATATCGGCCCGCTTCTGCACAACGAAGCAAGACATCAGGACTGTATTTTAACATACACGACTACAGAATGCTCGAGAGTAGCGCACCTCTTGGAAAACTTCAGTTTCCTGCTAGCGTGCGCTCCTTGGCGAAGCGGCTAGCCATCGGCACTCGCCCCGGTCGGTGTCGCGACGCAGAGGCATATCGGCCTTCTGGTCTGGCCTCGACTCTGGTATGCGTCGTTCGGGTTCTTCGCCCGATCGGCCTCTGCTCTGGTTGGCCTCTTCGCGCGCTGTTGCTGAGTACGACAACGTTCGACCAAGCTTGCTGCTCTCAGCCTGGGACTCTTTGACCGCGTGGGCGTTGTGGCAGCGGTGTCTTTTATCTTCAAGCTACCGCTCACGGCAACGCGTCGCGGTCATGGCCCCTCGCCCGATATAAATCGGCTTCTTCCCGCTCTCTTGGAGTCGGGTTGGGCATCAGAGGGATCCTTGGCATTCCTCGACGCGACCGCAGACAATGGACGAGAATCTTCATCAAATTCCTCATGCCTACTACAAGCAAGTCGACAAGATACCATCACGCAAGGTTGAAACATCATTCGTTCCACAGGGTTCAACACAGAAGAAGTAGAAGGTAACCTTGGTCCGCGGCGGATGAAGCTATAGGCGGCAACTCGGCGTTATCATCTTCGGTGGCAACGACCCCTTCAGAGAAGTAGCCAAACAAGGTTCGTTACTGCCCCTTGTCCGCTGTCTCACGGCTCATCCCGGTCGGGATCGTGTTACCTCTGAAGCCCAGCGAAAGCACTTCTCAGCTTCAGCGGGTGGACGCGCCTCGTCAGGAAACGACGAGCCACCAGGGCCTGTCAAGCCAGAGTCCTCTTGAGGTCATCTATCTTCGTCAGCAATATGTGTGCCTGCCCATTTCTTCAAAGGTTGGCTTTCCGAGACCAGCTTGGCAACACCACGCGGGGAACATACCAGTAAACGGGCGCAAGGAAGGAGCTAGATCGGCACAGTACAAACACTCCTTGGTGCCACCCTTCAGAGAAGATTTCAAGGGCAAATCGATATATGTTTTTCTTCCATCCACTCCTTAGTTTGAAGACAGCCCCCCCATCACACTGATATTAACTCTTAAGGCTGGGGCTTGACATGGAACAATGTCGGAAGAGGATGAAAATGGGGCTCACACCCAGAAAGCACTCGCAAAGAGTAACAATATGGAGATCTGAAGGATCGAGTTGGATTTAAATGGCACCCAACTCCAGCCCGTAGAAATCAAGGATGCGCGCGAAGAAATCAGACGACGGAAGACACAAGCCGCCGATCAAAGAAAGAGGCCGAAACTACCGTTTCACAGGCCGGGGGTTGGGCTCGACTCATCCTCGCGACCGCCAACGGTTCACTTCTTGGCTGGAACTTCAGCTCGCTCTCAACCGTCTCAGCTTCACCGAGCCGCAATCCGAGATCGGCCAAGAACTCCATGGCGCACCCGTAGGATCGTCGCCTTCGGCATGACTGGAGATTTTTGAGATTTGGGGGAAAGCAAATCGGGGCTGGAATAACGAGAGATTGAAAATCGCCCGAGTCCGGGTGGGGAACGCTGCTGCTAACCCTAGCGGGCGGGAGGCGAAAAAGCTAGGCGCGAAGGTGGAAGATGAAGAGATTGGTTGCATTTGGGGAAGACGATGGAATCTTTTTTCTCTCTCCCCATCCTTTTATAGCCTGAACCGACTAGATGGGCCCAGGCTTGCACAGTTGGTATTGGGCCGACAAGACATGAGTTCCTATAGTAGCGATGCTCCATGTGGGCGCCCGCAGGCTGAGTTGAAATTATAGCGCTGGTGCTATCCACAGGATCGATGAGGTAATAGATATGCTTCATGAAAGCCTCACTGCTAAACATATATGTTGGTATCTGTTCCACCAGGTCTCGAGGATATATCCTTACAAGATCACAAGCTGGTCTTCATTAAAAATTGGAGATGCAGGTATCTTTCTCGGGAACACCTGACCACGTAATGGATTTATGTTCATAAAGTGGTACTCGCCTACATGCATGGTCAATCAGTTGCCATGAGCAACGTTTATTCAGCCGACCTGACGCTGAAGAGTCTAACTTTCGAGTAGTGCACTACTCGGAGAGACTATAAATATCTATTCCCGCTGACATGATGCGGAAGAGTCTAGCTTTTGAGTGGGACGCTACTCGGAAAAGACTATAAACCCCTATTCCGACTAACATAAAGTCGAAGAGTCCTATATACGAGTAGTCTCCTACTCGGCAAGACTATAATTATATTCCGGTTGACATGATACCGAAGAGTCATATACCAGTAGTAATCTACTCGGGAAAGACTTCCAGGTTAAAGATCTTTGACTTTATGTTTAATTGTCTTCACAATTAAGCACAAAGTCGGGGGCTACACCTAATAGGTGCGCCTATTCGGCGCACACTATTCATATATTTACATGAAGCCCTTCATAGCCTCGCTGCCAGCTGACATGAAGCAGGACTCGGGAAGACTTACTCGGACAAAGAGTACTCGGGAGCATCGCACTCGGGTAACCTTCACCGTGGAGGATGAGCACTTAGCATCAGCTGTGACTCAACTATGAAGGTCTCAGGGGCTACTGTGGGAGCCATGGGCCCCGGGTACCTCATTACCAGCACATGGGCCACTCGGATAGAGGATGGGCCAGATCATGTAATTAGAGATAAGATAGCACCCGGCAGGCTGTGACTTGTACAATAAGGAAACATAGCCTTAGTCGGATAGGATTCTATCTCTAATAAGGAAATCCCTTGGTCGTATCCGACTGGGATCCTTACCATGTACCCCTGTCCCCTAGTATATAAAGGGAGGCAGGGCGCCCTATGAGGGCACGCCAGATCATTGATCACAAATCCACCTCAGAGGAATAACACCTCAACTGGACGTAGGGTATTACCTCACATTGAGGGCCTGAACCAGTATAATTCCCTCGTGTTCCTCTACAATCCACCGAATTCCAGGTCGCCGAGTACCCCCATAGTATTATTGCCGGTGCAAAGCATCGACAATTTACATCTCGCACAACAGACCCGATCTCCTGCGATTCAGTTTGTACACGGCCAAGTGCCGTTTTAGATTGGATCTAGAGAGGTTGGGGTCGTTCTCACTCCGATAAACTACTCGGAGTCTGACTCCAAGACGGATAACGGTTCGAACGCCAGTTCGGACTCTAGTCTGGCGAGTTTTCTCCTGCCCCGCGAGATCTTCATGGCTTCGACACCACCCTCCGAGGTGTGCCGACTGCAAGAGGAGCAACAGGAGGAGGCGTGCCGACTGCAACAACAAGAGGAAGCTGATCGCGAGGCTCGCAATGATGGGCTATGCAGAGCTGGGTGAGCAGCCCAGCAGCAGATTCTCCAAACCAATCTCGATGATCACGATGTTTTCGTCATGCCGCAACAGAATGTTGTGGCTGCCGCAACTTTGCTGGACACGCTCCAGCTCGGGCTTGATCACCAGGCCACCCCAACCATCGCCAAGATCAAGGCGATCATCACGGCCGCCGCCTACCAACAGCAAGAACAGCAGTCGGGCAACATCGTGGTGCCGACTAATCGGTCGAGATCTCCAGCAACCGGCTCATCCACTTCAGCACGGCGTCGGGCAGCCGGCTCAAGTCGGCCACGCGAGGAGTCTAGGCAAACTACACTCGGCAATACCAATAACGACAACCGGCGCCGTCCCCAGTATGATCGCCGGCCTAATCAAGACCTCCGAGAGCGCTTACAACATGACCTTCGCCACACTATCAGTGCCCGGCGCCGGGAACAATGCGAAGATGAGTGTCGCCGACTGGAAGACAAAAACGAGCACTTTGGCCTCTATCACGAGTGGTTTAACCGCCGTGGTCGAAGCCCGAGCCCTCACGAAGATGAAGGCATCCCAGCTTTCACTCGGGAGCTACAGGACGTCCATTGGCCGACTGGCTTTAAGCCCATTGGGATCGAAAAGTATGACGGCAAGACGAATCCCGAGTCCTGGCTAACCGTATATACCCTAGCAGTCTGAGCTACCGGGGGTGACAACAAAGCCATGGCTAACTACCTCCCAGTCGCGCTAGCCGACTCGGTGAGGACATGGCTAATAGGGCTCCCAAGACAGTCGATCAGTTCCTGGGGGGAACTCTGGGATCGGTTTATCGCTAACTTTCAGGGAACCTACGAGAGGCCGTCTTCAGAACACGATCTCTATCAGCTGCACCAGAAGAAGAACGAGTCTCTGTGAGATTTCATCAAGAGATTCTCCGAGAAGCGCAACAAGATCCCAATGATTAAAGACGAGGCTGTCATCGCCGCCTTCCACAAGGGAGTAAAGGACGCCCTGTTCATTGTGAAGTTCACTCAGAAACCACCGTCATCTGTCCGGGCTCTGTTTGACATGGCCAACAAATATGCCGACTTGGCCGAAGCGGTCGTAGAGGCCCTCGACGAGAAGAAGGAGTCCCGACAGAAGGACCAAAAGACGAAAGCCGACAACGAGCCGTCTCAAAACAAGTCTGGTAGCCGCAAGCGGAAGTTGGACAACGAGGTGGCCAACATGGAGCGCACTACATCACGGCCCCAGCGGAAGAACGACTACCAGAAAGTGATGAGCGGGCCATGCCCCTTCCACCCCAAGGGCAAGCACGCGGCCAAAGACTGCTACATGCTCAACAAGTTTGCCTCCGAGCAAGCTTCATCATCTGGCGCTGACAAAGACAAAGACAAGCCAGACTCGGGTCCGGTTGATGATTTTCAAGATCCTCAAGCCAAGCTCAACCACGTCTTCGGGGGGCCGCTCGCGTACGAGTCCAAGCGCAAACAGAAGCTTTCAGCGCGCGACAACAACACGGTCTCTACAATGGACACCCCCCAGTACCTGCGCTGGTCAGAGATGGCCATTACCTTCAATCACGCAGATCACCCAGATCGGGTTTCTCACTCGGGACGCTATCCACTCGTCCTGGACCCGGTCGTCAGAAACAGCAGGCTGAAGAAAACCCTCATCGACGGAGGTAGCGCGCTCAACATCCTATTCTCCAAGACTTTGGATGAGATGAAGATTCCTCGTTCAGAACTACGGCCGAGTACTGCACCCTTCCACGGGATAATCCCCGGCCTGTCATCAACTCCACTCGGACAGATAACCTTGCAGGTAACCTTCGGCACGTGAGATAACTTCCACATGGAAAACGTCTATTTCGAGGTTGCCGACTTGGAGACCGCGTACCACGCGATACTCGGACGACCGGCACTCGCCAAATTCATGGCGATACCGCACTACACATATATGGTGCTCAAGATGCCTGGGCCAGCAGGAGTCCTCTCGCTCCGCGGCGACATCAAGCAAGCCATCACCTGCGACAAAGAGAGTTGTGAACTGGCTCAATCACAAGAGGCGGCAGTCGGGCGCGATAGCATTCGGAAACCCGCCACAACTGAAGTTGAGCAGGATCAAGTCCCGACGAAAAAAGCAGCGAAGTCGGGAATTTCAGTGGACTCTGACACGAAGAGGATCCCCCTGGACCCTTCCGACCCCTCCAAGACTGCCCTAGTCGGGACCGGACTTGACCCCAAATAGGAAGACATGCTCGTCACCTTCCTACAAGCCAATAAAGATGTCTTCGCATGGAAACCGTCCGACATGCCGGGCATACCAAGGGAGGTGATCGACCACGCCCTCAATGTGAAGACAGACGCCGAGACAGTCAAGCAACGGCTGCGATGCTTCGCTCAAGACTGCAAGGATACTATTCTGGAGGAGATTACCAAGCTCCTCGCAGCCAGGTTCATCAAGGAGGTCTATCACCCGGATTGGCTGGCAAACCTAGTTTTGGTCTAGAAGAAAAACGGTAAATGGCGCATGTGCGTTGATTGCACCGATCTCAACAAGCCGTGCCCCAAGGACCCATTTGGTCTTCCCAGGATAGATCAGGTGGTTGATTCCACGGCAGGGTGCGACCTACTCAGCTTTCTCGACTGTTACTCGAGATACCATCAAATCAGCCTGAGGGAGGAAGACTGCTAAAAGACATCTTTCATCACGCCGTTTGGAGCGTACTGCTATATCACAATGCCGTTCGGTTTGAAGAATGCTGGAGCAACCTATCAACGGGCCATTCAGTGGTATCTGCACACTCAGATCGGGTGCAACGTGGAAGCCTATGTCGACGACGTGGTGATCAAGACTAAGTCCAAAGAAGACCTCATCGCTGACCTAGAAGAAACCTTCCAAAATCTTCGACGATTCAAGATAAAGTTGAACTCGGAAAAATGCACCTTCGGAGTGCCATCTGGCAAGTTACTCGGCTTCATCGTCTCGCATCGTGGCATCGAGGCTAACCCGAAGAAAGTCAATGCCATAATAAACATGGCTCCCCCGACTAACCTCAAAGACGTCCAGAAGCTAACAGGCTGCATGGCGGCACTCAGCCGATTTATTTCCCGACTGGGCGAACGGGGTATGCCCTTCTTCAAGCTACTCAAAAAGGCGGACAACTTTCAATGGACTCCGGAAGCCTAGCAAGCCTTCGAACACTTAAAGCAATTTCTCACATCACCTCCCGTGTTGGCGTCACCTCTGCCCCAAGAACCACTAATGCTATATCTGGCGGCAACCACTCAGGTAGTCAGCACGGTGCTGGTGGTTGAGCGATCCGAACAGGGTCACATCCAAAAAATACAACGGCCAGTCTACTTTGTCAGCGAGGTCCTTGCCGACGCGAAGACGAGATATCCGCAGGTCCAGAAGCTGCTATATGGGCTACACATTATAGTCTGGAAGCTGGTGCATTATTTCCAAGCACATCAAGTCATGGTGGTCATAGCGTTTCCACTCGGGGATGTCCTTCATAATCGTGAGGCCACCGGCTGAATCGCTAAATGGGCACTCGAGTTGATGGCGTTTGATATCACCTTTCAGCCACGGACAGCAATTAAATCACAAGCTCTAGCCGACTTCATAGCCGAGTGGATAGAATTTCAACTGCCTACATCAACAGCAAAGCTAGAGTACTGGACAATGTACTTCGACAGTTCCCTACAGATCGGCGGTGCCGGGGTTGGAGTCATATTGATGTCCCCCACCGGCGAAAAACTAAAATACGTTCTACAAATCCACTTCCCGGCTTCCCACAACGTCGCTGAGTACGAGGCACTTATTCACGGGCTCCGCATCGCTATATCACTCGGTATACGTCGACTGATTGTGCGTGGGGATTCTCAACTCGTGGTAAACCAAGTCATGAAAGACTGGACTTGTCTCGACGATACCATGGCTGCATACTGTCAGGAGGTCCGCAAGCTGGAAAACAAGTTCGATGGGCTTGAAATAACACATGTCCGGCATCAATACAACGACGCGGCAGACGAGCTAGCAAACATGGGATCCAAGCGAGAAGCAGTTCCGACTGGAATCTTTGTCGAGCAACCCATGGAGCCATCAGTCAAGAAGAAACCGGCGCCGGAGCAGTCGGGAGGTGAACCTACCCCGACCACAGACGAGGTGCTACACATATGTCAAGACTGGAGGACTCTTGTTGTCAAATTTCTCCTGGACGACGAACTCCCAAAAGATCGCAGTCAAGCCGAACAGGTAAAGCGTCGAAGCAAAAGCTTCCTACTAGTCAGAGAAGACCTGTACCGAAGGAGCGCATCCGGTGTCCTCATGCGTTGCGTCACCACCGAGGAGGGCAAGCAGATTCTGCAGTCGATTCACTCAGGCATATGTGGCAATCATGCCGCATCCAGGACGTTAGTCGGAAAGGCTTACCAGCAGGGATTTTTCTGGCCCACAGCAGTAACAGACACCAAGGACATCATCCGCAAATACGAGGGTTGCCAGTTCGATGCAAGACAAACAAATCTCCTAGCCCAGGAACTCCAAACTATCCCTATTTCTTGGCCATTCGCAGTATGGGGGCTCGACATGGTTAGGCCCTTCAAGAAAGCGCCAGGAGGGTTTACACATCTATTTGTCGCAGTGGATAAATTCACCAAGTGGATTGAGGCTAAACCCGTTGCAACAATTACAGCGGCATGGGCAAAGGACTTCATTATCAGTATATTATACCGGTTTAGGGTCCCTAACCGCATCATCACCGACAACGGTACTCAGTTCACGGGCGGCATATTCCAAGACTTCTGTGAAGATTTCGGCATCAAGATCTGCTACGCATTTGTGGCACACCCGCGGAGCAACGGGCAGGTCGAACGAGCTAACGGTATGGTCTTACAAGGCATCAAGGCCAGGATATTTGACCGACTACAACCATATGCGGGCCGGTGCGTACAAGAACTCCCATCCATTCTCTGGTCTCTCAGAACCACGGTTAGTCGGGCAATAGGGCAATCCCCTTTCTTTCTGGTCTATGGTGCCGAGGCTATGCTACCGACAGAGTTACAGTTCGGCTCTCCACGAGCCCGGGCTTACTCAGAAGATGACTCAAATAACACCCGACTAGTCGAGCTAGATTAGTTGGAAGAAGCAAGGGACACCGCAACAATCCAGTCGGCAAGGTATCTTCAAGGCCTGCGTCGCTACCACAACCGCAATGTCCGTGGTCGCGCCTTTTTGGTCAGGGATCTCGTCTTGAGGAAAATACAAACCACCAAAGACAGGCATAAATTATCCCCAATCTGGGAAGGGCCGTTCATTATAGCCAAGGTCACGCGGCCAGGTGCCTACCGACTGAAGACTGAAGACGGTGTTCTCATCAGCAACTCATGGAACATAGAACAGCTACGTCTTTTCTATACCTGAGTTTTATAATTTTCATGTGTACAGTTTCTTTGACGCACTACGTCGCTTGTATCAACCGAGCAGTGAGTCGGGGGCTGCATGTATATATGTGTTCTGTCAATAACATACAAGCTTATCCTACTTCAGTTATGAAGCCTTACTATGATTGTCACGTTTGCCCAAGTACAGCCTCTTACGTTGAATGTTTTTATTAAGTTTTGATAGACAAACTCGGTGCAGACTACACGGTCAAGTAAAGCTAATGACGACTGAGTGACAAGCTTGGCGGCATTGCACACATATTTTCACATGTTTTTTCACAAAAGTGTATACATACCGACTACAAAATATGTTGCCCTTATAGACCTAGGTCTCGGGTAATTATCTCAACAGTCGGCCTCGCCCGGGCAATCAGCTCCAGCGCCTCCTTGGGCGTCGTCTCCTCGGCAAACCCCTCCCCGATGGCTTCAATATCTGCCCTCGGGTAGATGCACTTGGTCATCGCCAGGGTCCGAGCTACGCCGGCAACAACATGCTCATCCGAGTACTTCTTCAAGGCACTCGGTGCATCCTCAAGACGCGCCTCTATCTGAGGGATCTTGCTGCAACTGGTTCCCACAGGGCTGGGATCTATGAGGTCAAGGAGCCCTTTCACAGACCTGACGAGGGCTTCCCGTGACTCCCTGATCGCTCTTATCTCCTCTGTGTAAAACTGATACTGGGCCTGGACATTGGCTCTCATGTCTGCCTAGGTCCGCCAGCAAGTAAACTTGTCAGGCTCGGTTGTGGATAGAATGACTGATGGATTGGTTAAGATCATAGTCAGGTTGGGGACTTACTTTTGTAGTCGGCCTCCCACTTGGTTATGGTTTTCTCCAGTTTGGCTTTTTCTTCACCAAGCTTGACGGTGGCCTCTGTTAACACAGCCTTCTCCTGTTCGAGCTCGGCATTGGCCTTCGTCAGGTCGGCCTTGACCTTCTCAAGCTCGGCCTTGGCTTCTTCAGCCTCTTTCAGCTAGGATTCCCTCTCTGTTCAGATCTTCAACTCTGCCTCGAGGGCTGCACAACAGATTAGCTAAGAGCTCAATCGTGTGGTCAAGACGCAACTGGGCAGTCGGGAACAACGCAGCTGGAGAAATACATCAATGGTTCAGTCGGGAAGATACATTCGGGAATCTACCTCTAATCTTTCCGGCTTGGGCCCAAGTCTCATCCCTGAGCTGGTCGGCGGCACCCTTCAGCCAGGCTTCCCTCCCCGAGTGGCACTCCTCCATCTGGGCCTTCAATCCCCGGAGCTGCTCCAACTCCGCGAGGTGGGGGGCCATTTCGACCAGGATCTCTATCATCGCCTCATTACGGTCGACGAGTTTCTGCTCAGGGAAAAGAACAAATCAAGAGTGGAGTCAGACATCAAAACAAGAAGATCACCACGACTCTGCCACAAGAACCATACCCCGACTCCCTGGGACCCGCTGATAGCGGCGCGAAGCAAGCTTTCGTGTTCCCTTCTCGTGACAACCTCGTCAAGCTTGAAGCTCTTCACGGTCCTGTCAGGCACCGTCCAGGTGAACGTCCAGGGCATCCTACGCGGAGGAGCTTCAATCCGAGGCAGGTTCAGGATTTTTGGCGCTGGCGACGATGACAATGATGACCACGACGGCGACGGGGTCCCGGCCTCCACGCCGCCGTCTCCCGTGGCCTCGGGGGTCGGCTCGAGGGCTCCAACAGTGGCTTCTGCAGCACGCGACGATTCAGGGGCTGGGACATCAGCCTCAGCCACCGCTCCTTGGTCGGGCGACCCCAGCAGCCCCGCAGTCAGGACCACCTCAGTCTCTGTGACTAGAGTGGCCGCCGGCTCAGCGGGTGCGCTTGCGGGCGTCGGCTCGGCTGGGGCGGGCTCTTCAAGGGAAGCGGTCGGGGCGGTCTCCTTGAGATCAATATCGGCTCGCTTCCTGCGTGACGAAACAAGACATCAAAACACTACTGCAACACGCAAGAATTTCAGGAGATCCGGAGCAGCATACCTCTTTGAGAACTTCAGTTTCCTACCGGGCGACCCGGGTCCTGGCAGAGCGCTACCTCCGGTTGTCAGCCCGGCCGGCAAATTGGTCAGTGTCACAGTCGATGGCGGCATATCAGCTCGAGTCAGCCCCGATTCCGGTGTGGCTGGCTTGGGCGCCTCCGTTCTCGGCAGTGTCCGCTCTGGCCGGCCCCTTGGCGGTGCTATTGCCGGATTCGGCAATGTTGGGCTCAAACCCGCAGGTCTCAACCTGGGACTTGATCGCCTGGGCATTGCGGCGATGGTGTCCTTTATCTTCAGGCTTCCTACCACGATGCGCGGCGTCATGGCCCCCTCGCCCCGATACAGAATGGGCTTTTTCCCCGCTCTCTTGGAGTCGGGCTGGGTAGCAGAGGGGCTCCTCGGCCTCTTCTTCGATGCAACGGCCGACAATGGGCAGGAGTCTTCATCAAACTCCTCGTGCCACTACAGACGAGTCAACAAAATACATCATGCAGTGCTAAACAATCGCGGACACAAGCCCATAGGCATTCATCACAAAAGAAGATTAAAGATTACCTTGGTCCGGGGCCGAGTGAAGCTATAGGCCGTGATCCGGCGATTATCTGTCACAGCCCCAAATCTAACTTCAGATAATTAGTGCCATGACCTACTGTCATTAGAATGCATAATTTAAATCCTTGTGTTTTCACTTCATAAAAATTTAAAGTTGGCAATAATAGAACCCTATTGGCAATAACCAAACATCACCAAAAAGTGTATCAAGTTGAACAGAAACATATATGGGAAAATAATTTATTCAAATACTAGTTTAGTTATCATGAATCAATATAATTTTTCCAGCATTTATTTCATCAGTTAAGATCTCTTAAAAATTCAAACAAGTTTCAGCCTGTGTCCTTTTCTTTGACCTATGCACTTATATAATCTAAGGATTTTCTAAAGATGTTTGGTTGCACATAAAATCATGGAAAAATTCCTGTAAGCACTATCCCACATAATTAATCCACTGTAAATTTTACATGATTTTATCACTTCAATAAGTACTTCAACCAAGTCCCTCAAATCAGCAAAGCTGGCAAGCTAGCTGAAATAAATTGGCTTACTTCTAAAATTTACCACATGAACATGATGACTAATTAGACAGAGCCCTTTTTCCAAAGTGTGTGCCAACGTGAACCCTACCACCAGGAATTTTGGTTTAATTTATCTCCCAAAGAAAACACATAAAATGATAAGATCAAGGCACTGGAGAAACAAATGAGACTGCAGCAAAACTGGATCAGTGTGCCTACTTTGCTTTTTCACCAGAGATGAACCAGACCACTTCTAGCGACGAAATTTGGTCAGCATGTTAAACACATCTTCCTCTATCTCCAGTAATTTTCCCATAATTTATCTCCCATATTTATCTGCTGAAATTACAGATGCAAGACAGCTGTCCATACAGCTCACAACACTTAGTCTCTAGAGATTTCTCCTCTCTCAAGTCACTTACAAGTGGGACCCACAAGACCTGGCCCACTTGTCAGCCTCATAGCAGCATGTGACAGTGTGTTTCACCAGGAAATTCACCCATACTCCTCCACTCCTCCTAGACCATCACTACTTGGACCCACAAGCCATAGAGTAAATCTAGCTAAATATGAGTAGAACATTGTTGCCTGACACGTGGGACCCACCAGAGGCACTGTGGAGATGGAGCAACTCAGCATTACATGAGCCAACATGTCACTGCCTCCTTCTTCCTTCCCTCCTCTCAGTTTACAGAGCCCTGGACAGCTTAGCTTGGAGAGCATCGACCACTTCATCTCTAATCTCGCCATCAGAACCTCCTCCTCATCCTCTCCACATTCCCACCGAGAAAACCCACGGAACACCCAAGAATCACCATCGGCAACTTCATCTTCCCCGACGCCGTCAGTGTTTGACAGAAACCCAGCTAGCTCCGGTGAGCTCCATCCCTTCTAATCCTCGGGAACATGATCTCCATCTTCTGATCGTTCTGTTTTGTCTTTGGTCGCCCTAGGAATTGCCGGCCGAAGCTGCCGTCGTCCTCACCTTCGGTCCAGTGAGCGTCGCCGTGACATCGTCGCTGTTCTGGCGAGCTCAGGTGATCCCAGCCCGAGCCACCGCGCCTCCAGCATCGCCTTCTCTCCAGAAGACCGCCAACCGAAAGAATCGAGCTGTGGTATCCCAAAGCTCGAGGTCGACACATTCTTCCCCAACTCCAGTCATCGCTCCGCCGCTGCCATTCCCGTTGATCGGGTGAGCCATCCATCGATTCCTTGCACTGAGACTATCTTTAAGAGATCCCTAACCTGGTGGACACCTGACCTCGGCCGCAGATCGAGCGAAGAGAGACGCCGCCGTGGAACCCGAAGCTTCCGCCGCCGCCGGGCCAAGTTCGCCGTCACCGTTGCTATTTCCGTTTCACCGAGACCAACACAACCTTCAGTGAGCATCTTGGTACCCTTTAGATGCTAAGGCATGCTTTGTTTTGGCCTGAAACCGCCCGTAGCCGAGTCGGCCTAGCCAACCCGCTGGAGCTCGGCACCGGCGAGATTCCGGTGACCCGAGGTGTCAAGAAGACCACCCTTAGCTCCTCCATGAACTCCTCTATCTTTTCTCTTTGGGGCCCGACTACAATCGACGCCGCCATCGCCGCCGCCGCCGCCAAGAAGCTCGCCGGCTTTGTCTGCCCGCACCCTCGCGCCCTCACGCCCTGCTCTGCTTTGCCTCGCTGGCCTGCGGGCCCGGGCTGCAAGGGAAATCAGAAAAGAAGAAAGAAGAAAGAAATAGGAAAAGTAATTAAAGATTTATCTTACAACAGAAAAATGGCTAAACTTTGCAAATCCATAACTTCTCCATTTTGACTCCAAATTGAGTGAAACCAATTTTGTTAGCTTTGTAAATTTGTGAACTTTATTACTGTAAAATAAAATAGGACAACTTCTGTACAGAAAATATCCATAAAATAATATGAAGCAAAATTGACTTATTTTGGGCTTAATAACTTGAAAAATTCCCATAAAATTCATCCTATTTGCTAAAAATGTGAAACCACTTCTGTTAAACTCAGAAAATTGTAAACTTACTGTGGAAAAGTTGTATTTGATAAAAATACCTCCCAAAATAGGCCTAAGTAATTTTCTAACCTTTCTTTTTGTTAAACTTGTAAAATTCATATCTAAATCATTTTAAATCGGATTTCAGTAAACCAAATTTTGTCGGAACCAGGAAGATATGTATTTTCACATAAAAATGCTCACACTCATAAAATCCTACCAGAGAAGGCAAGCACATATTTTCCACTTAGAGTTTTCCTATAGTTTCGGCTTTTGCCGTTTTCAGCCCTTCCACCTTGTCATTTTTGTATCTCCCAATCCAGGGATGCAAATGACTTGGTTCTTTCTCCTAAAATCTTGTTAGGACATGTCATACCTACTGTATTTATCTCATAATTAATTGATCATGTTGCATAGACATGTTTAATTGCTTCTTATTTGCATATTGCTTCTTATCGATAGATTCTGAGGATACAGAGTACGTGGAGATTAACCCAGAGCTTGAGTGTGACTCATCGCTGCAGCAAGGCAAGCGTCTAAGCATATTGAACCCATGTTTTCAATAAATTGATTTGTTTGTGAAAACAATATCTATATGCATGCTTCAGTCTATTTAAAATGGGAAAACGGGTAGAGTCAATATTACCCAATTGTATGCATTTCCATTCCTTGGTTATTGATACCATGTTTATACATTGTCACCCCTGGTTAAGGACTTTGGGATACTTTTATTTTACCGAATGCTTAGCCATGCTTATTTCTAGACTTAGAAACAATCCGATAGATGGAGCTATCGGTATAAAACTAGTTTAATACGAATGGATGGGTTAAAATCTGACAAGAATAACCTCTGAATAATAATTAAAAATATGTTGACTTGGACGGATGATAGGGTGATAAAGGGATGGTGTTTCCCCGATGCATGTAGCTCCGTCTGGGTCGTTAAGGACCGAACATGTTGACGTCTATTCAAGCACCTTACGTACTTCCACACGCCAGGAGTGGGACGGCTTAACTCAGTAGCACGGGAGGCTGTGGCCATCTACGCCCGTCCGTCAGTCGTGAGGAGGGATTTCCGTTGGAGGACCTCGAGCGCGCCTGGCTGTGGCTGGAGGTGCCTCCCACGACGGTAAGCCCGCCTTAGTCATCACACACGCACGACTAAGTCGTCGGGGGCCCAGACGTGGTTTAGGTGGTTGGGGCTAAGCAAGCAAAAGGTTCTGTTGTGACCTCTAGTCCGCACTCAATGTGTAGAGTGTGGGTACCGGCAGGTACGAATCAAACTAGAGTGTAGCCGTTTGGCTTCTATCACATCGTGTGGGTAAAGATGTACACCTCTGATCAAAGTAAGAACTATTCAAATAGCCGTGTCCATGGTTACGGACGACCGCTTGATGTGTTCCTCAGTCATGTTAGCATCCAACTTGGGTTATGTGGTTATACCATGACTTAGGATAGTCATGGATGGATGGGTTTATATAAGGGATTTTTAATGTTAAATATAACTTGGCTTTAATCATGAATAATGGTGTGCTAGTGTAGCACAATTGTTTGGGCAAGGGTGGCCCATGGATGATGCTTAAAGCATGGTTTATGCTCATTTATGTTCCATTTTCAGAACCATATACTTGCTGTCTAAAAATTTCAGATTGAGTTATTTCACAAAATGCTTATAGTTTCAAGTATTACTTGCTCAATAAAATCAGCTTTGTGCAAAATCAAGTCAATATAGTCTTCTTCCTTGGTGTAGAAACCAGCATGCTTCCTTTGTACTATTATTATTGTGTAAGTCTTGCGGAGTACCATTCATACTCACGTTGCATCTTTTCAGGTGAGGTTACCGACGAAGATGGTGTGATCTACTGTTATCCCGCCGAGGGTGGCGAGGATAATGTGTAGTTGAAGTTGAGCTCTATCCCTAGTCGGTTGCCCTGTGCATGGGTTTGGCACCACTGGTTCTTGTCTTTTGTGTTTATATTCCGCTGCAAATCTTTTGTGTCACTTTGTGATGATTTAGGGTGTGAACCCTCTATGTAATAGTTGTAACTCTGCTGCCGTCTATCCATTTCTAGAGTACTTGTGATGTTTATCAATTGCTTGCGATGAAAGTGTGAGGCTAGTCGCTTTCCTGGGGACTAGCTGAACATGAGTATGAGTTGTGTATAATTGAGATGGTTGGGGGATAGCTATTGTGGTTCGAGTCCTCTGGGGTACGTATCGTGTTTGGTCACCACCATCGAGTGGTTTGACGGGCGTATGACGGCGAGGACTGGCAAGCTATCCTTATGATGATCTCTTTTGTACATTTCTCGGCATTTTGGATTTGTATTGTGAGTGGGTAAAGATTATTGCAAGTCTGCAATGAGGATGGATGGTTACCGCATTATTCGGGTTTTATTCGAGACCCCATCCATCTAGATAGTTCGCGTTGCCATAATAGTTACTCTCTCATAATGCACTTCCGGGGTGCCCACATTATCGTCTTTGGTCGCAATCACCCCTTCGGAGAAGTAACCGAACAGGGTCTCGGTCACTACGCGCTTGTTGGCTAACTCATTGCTTACTCGGTCAGGATCATTTTTACCTTTAAAGGCCCAGCCGAATGCGCTCCTCAGCTTCAGCGGCTGGATATGCCGAGTTAGGAAGCGACGAGCCACCCAAGGTCCTGTCAAGCCAACCTTCTTGAGGTCATCTAACTTCAGCAACAATTGATGTGCCTGGCCCATTTCCTCAAAGGATGGCTCTACTGACCAATTTGGTGAAACCACTGGCGGCAAGCCGGTGAATGGCCGCAAGGAGGGAGCCAGATCTGTGCAATAGAACCACTCCTTGTGCCAGCCTTTCAAGGAAGATTTCAAGGGGAGATCAAGATATGTTTTCTTCCCATCACTCCTTAGCTGGAGACCAGCCCCCCAATTACACTGATATTATTCTTGGAGGGCTGGGGTTTGATGTGGAACAGATGCCGGAAGAGAATAAAATGGGGTTCGACACCCAAGAAGCACTCACAGAGAGTAACAAATATGGAGATCTAAAGAATCGAGTTGGGGTTCAAATGCACCAACTCTAGCCTGTAGAAGTCAAGGACGCGGCAGAAGAAATCGGAAGATGGAAGGCACAAGCCCCGATCGAAAAAAGAGGCGAAAACTACTGTTTCACCAGGTTGGGGATTTGGGACCGACTCACCTTTAGCCGGCCGCTAGCGAATCACCTCTTGGCTGGGCAACTTCAGTTGACTCTCCAGCAGCTTCAGCTTCACCGACCCGTAATCTGAAGTCGGCCAAGCACTCTTCGATGCACCCGCAAGATTCGAAACTTTTGGCATGGCTGGAAGCGGTAAGATTTGGGGAAAAACGAATCGGGGGCTTGGAACAGACGAAGAGGATTGGAATCGGCCGAGTTCAGGTGGGGAACAGCAGCAGCTAACCCTAGCTAGGAGGGGAGCGAAAAGTTGGGCGCAAAGGTGGAAGACGAAGCGATTGGCTGATTTGGGGAAGATGAAGGAATCTTTTCTCTCTCCCTGCTTTTATAGAGCCGATGCCGACTAGATGGGCTTGGGCCTACACAGTCAGCACTGGGCCACCAAGATATGAGTTCCTACAGTAGCATGCTCTATGTGGGCCGCCCGCAGGCTGAGTTGAAATTATAGTGCTGGTGCTACTAACAAGAACCAATGAGGTAAACGGATATGCTTCATGAGAAGCCTTACTGCTAAACATATATGTTTGGATATCTGTTTTATCCACCAGGTCTCGAGGATATATCCTTGCAAGGATCATAAGCTGGTCTTCATTAAAATTGGGGATGCAAGAATCTTTCTTGGGTACACCTGACCATGCAGTGGATTTATTTTTCATGCAGTGGTACTCGGCCTACATGCGTGGCCACTGGTTGCCATGAGCAACATCATTCTTGCCGACATGACGCTGAAGAGTCTAACTTTCGAGTAGTGCACTACTCGGGAGAGACTATAAATATCTATTCCCACTGACATGATGCGGAGGAGTCTAACTTCTGAGTGGGACGCCACTCGGAAAAGGCTATAAACCCCTTATTCCAGCTGACATGAAGGTGAAGAGTCTCATATACGAGTAGCATTCTACTCAGCAAGACTATAAACACACATTCCGACTGATATGAAATCGAAGAGTCCTATATACGAGTAGTACCCTACTCGGCAAGACTATAAAGTTTATTCCGATTGACATGATACCGAAGAATCTCATATACCAGTAGTAATCTACTCGGGAAAGATTATCAGGTTAAAGATCTTTGACTTTATGTTTAATTGTCTTTACAATTAAGCACAAAGTCAGGGGCTACACCTAATAGGTGCGCCTATTCATATATCTACATGAAGACCTTCATAGCCTCGTTGCCGGCTGACATGAAGCAGAACTCGGGAAGAAGACTTACTCGGACAAGGAGTACTCGGGAGCATCGCACTCGGGCAATCTTCACCGTGGAGGAGGAGCACTTGGCGTCAGCTGTGACTCAACTATGAAGGTCTCAGGGGCTACTATGGAGGCCATGGGCCCCGGGTACCTCATTACTAGTAATGGGCCACTCGGATAGAGGATGGGCCGAATCATATAATTAGAGATAAGATAGCACCCGGCAGGCCTTGCCTTGTATAATAAGGAAACATAGTCCTAGTCGGTTAAGTTTCCATCTCTAAGAAGGATTTCCCTTGGCCGTATCCGGCTGGGTTCCTTATCATGTACCCCTGTCCCCTAGTATATAAAGGGAGGCAGGGCACCCCATGAGGGCAAGAGAACAACATACGGAAGATCATCGATCTCCAAACATCTCAGAGGAATAACACCTCATCTGGACGTAGGGTATTACCTCACATCGAGGGCCTTAACCAGTATAAAACCTCTCTGTGTTCCTCTGCAACCTACCGAATTCAACTTCGCTGAGTAGCCCTATAGTTTTATTGCCGGTGCAAAGCATCGACACCCCTCAAGGGGCACGAGATCAAGAGATCATTGATCGACAAACACCTCAGAGGAATTACACCACAACTGGACGTAGGGTATTACCTCACCTCGAGGGCCTGGACCAGTATAAATCTTCTTTGCGTTCCTCTGCAATCCACCGAGTTTCCCCTTGCTGAGTAGCCCTATAGTTTTATTGCCGGTGTAAAACATCGACAGTTGGCATGCCAGGTTGGGGCTCCGACGAGTTTCACATCTACAAGCTCGATGGATCCAGCAACTAGAATCGACAGCAACAAGTTCTCCCCTGGAGACATAATTTCTTTTGGAAGCCTCGATTTCGTCGCCGACCAGATCGGCAACCTTACCTTGGCCGAAGCAGATCCAGTCCAACCGACCGAGGAACCAACCGACGTTGCGCTAGTCGGTCCACAGGACACCGCAATCTCCTTCAATGATCTACTGCGGCAGTCCTTCACCTCGCCGAGCATTGAGACAACTCTCTCCTTCGGCGTTTGACTTGCGCTAGGCCTTGAGCCAGCTCGGGTTGGGCCAAGAAGGGGAGAGATCGTCAATCTCCCGCACAGATTCGGCGACGCTGCAGATTTACATCCCGTGCAGCAGACCCGATCTCCTGCGATTCAGTTTGGACACGGCCAAGCGCCATTTCAGATTGGATCTAGAGAGGTCGGGGTCGTCCTTACTCCGATAGACTACTCGGAGGCCGAATCCAAGTCGGATAACGGTTCGAACGCTAGTTCGGACTCTAGTCTGGCGAGTTTCCTCCTCCCCCGTGAGATCTTCATGGCTTCAACACCACCACCCAAGGTGCGCCGACTACAAGAGGAGCAACAGGAGGAGGCGCACCGACTGCGACAACAGGAGGAGGCTGACCGCGAGGCTTGCAATGACGGGCTACGTAAGGCTAGGCGAGCAGCTCAGCAGCAAATTCTCCAGACTAAAGTTGGCAATCATGACGTCTTCGTCACGCCACAATAGAATGTTGTGGCCGTCATAACCTTGCTGGACACGCTCCAGCTCGGGCCTGATCACCAGGCCACCCCAACTATCGCCAAGATCAAGGCGATGATCACGTTTGCTGCCTGCCAGCAACAACAATAGCAGTCGGGCGACATCGTGGTACCGACTAATCGGTCAGGATCTCCAGCAGTGGGCTCATCCACGTCAGCACGGCGTCGGGCAGCCGGCTCAAGTCGACCACGCGAGGAGTCCAGGCAAATGTCACTCGGCAATGACAACCGGCGGCGTCACCAGTATGACTGCCGGCCCAACCAAGACCTCCGAGAGCGCCAACAACACGACCTCCGCCACACCATCAATGCCCGGCGCCATGAACGACATGAAGACTAGCGCTGCCAACTGGATGACGAAAACGAGCGCTTTGGTCTCCATCACGAGTGGTTTAACCGCCGTGGTCAAAGCCCAAGCCCTCACGAAGACGAAGGCATCCCAGCTTTCACCCGGGAGCTACAGGACGTCGACTGGCCGACTGGCTTGAAGCCCACAGGAATTGAAAAGTATGACGGCAAAACAAATCCCGAGTCCTGGCTCACCATATATACCCTAGCAGTCCGAGCTGCTGGGGGCGACAACAAAGCCATGGCTAACTACCTCCCAGTCGCGCTAGCTGACTCGGTGAGGACATGGCTGACAGGGCTCCCGAGGCGGTCGATCGGTTCCTAGGGAGAACTCAGGGAGCAGTTCATCACCAACTTTCAGGGAACCTATGGGAGGCCATCTTCTGAGCATGATTTGTATCAACTACACCAGAAGAAGAATGAATCTCTAAGAGATTTTATCAAGAGATTTTCTGAGAAGCGCAACAAGATCCCAATGATTCGAGACGAGGCCGTCATCGCCACCTTCCACAAGGGAGTAAAGGACGCCCCGTTCATCGCGAAATTCACTCGGAAGCCACCACCCTCTATCCGGGCTCTTTTCGACATGGCCAACAAATACGCTGACTCGGCTAAAGTGGTCACAGAGGCCCTTGACGAGAAGAAGGAGTCCCGATAGAAAGACCAGAAGGTGAAAACCGACAACGAGCCGTCTCAAAACAAGTCTAGCAGCCGCAAGCGGAAGTCGGACAACGAGGTGGCCAACATGGAGCGCACTCGGTCGCGGCCCCAGCAGAATAACGACTACCAGAAGGTCATGAGCGGGCCATGCCCCTTCCACCTCAAGGGCAAGCACGTGGCCAAAGACTGCTACATGCTTAAGAAGTTTGCCTCCGAGCAGGCTTCATCATCTGGCGCCGACAAGGACAAAGACAAGCCAGATCTGGGTCCGGCTGATGATTTTCAAGATCCCCAAGCTGAGCTCAATCACATCTTCGAAGGGATGCTCGCGTACGAGTCCAAGTGAAAACAGAAGCTATCTGCACGCGACGTCAATACGGTCTCTACGGCGGACACCCCCCAATACCTGCACTGGTCAGAGATGGCCATTATGTTTAATCGCACAGATCATCCAGATCAGGTCTCGCACCCGGGATGCTATCCACTCGTCCTGGACCCGGTTGTTAAGAATATCAAACTGAAGAAGGTGCTCATAGACGGAGGCAGCGCGCTCAACATCCTATTTGCCAAGACCTTGGACAAGATGAAGATTCCTCGTTCAGATCTGCGGCCGAGTACGGAGCCCTTCCATGGGATAATTCCCGGCCTCTCTTCAACACCACTCGGGCAGATTACCTTGCCAGTAACTTTCGGCACGTGGGATAACTTCTGCACAGAAAACATCTGCTTTGAGGTCGTCGACTTCGAGACTGCGTACCACGCCATACTCGGACAACCGGCACTCGCCAAATTCATGGCTATACCGCACTACACATATATGGTGCTAAAGATGCCAGGGCCAACAGGAGAGGAGTCCTCTCCCTCCGCAGCGACATCAAACAAGCCTTCACCTGCGACAAGGAGAGCTGCAGTTCGCTCAATCACAAGAGGCGGCAGTCGGGCGCAATAGCATCTAGCAAGCTGTTGCAACCGAAGTCGAGCAAGATCAAGTTCCGGCAAAGAAAGCAGCGAAGTCGGGAATTTC
The DNA here is from genome assembly GCA_003991445.1 of Oryza meyeriana var. granulata. Classification (NCBI taxonomy): domain Eukaryota; kingdom Viridiplantae; phylum Streptophyta; class Magnoliopsida; order Poales; family Poaceae; genus Oryza; species Oryza meyeriana. The sequence continues at coordinate 25,377 of RYFJ01002716.1, forward strand.
AGCGGACTCTGACACGAAGAAGATCCCCCTGGACCCTTCCGACCCCTCCAAGATTGCCCTAGTCGGGACCGGACTCGACCCCAAATAGGAAGATGCGCTCGTCACCTTGCTACAAACCAACAAGGATATCTTCGCATGGAAACCGTTCAACATGCCGGGCGTACCAAGGGAGGTGATCGAGCACACCCTCAACGTGAAGACAGACGCCAAGCCAGTCAAGCAACAGCTATAGTACTTCGCTCAAGACCGCAAGGATGCTATTCAGGAGGAGATCACCAAGCTCCTCACAGGTGGGTTCATCAAGGAATTCTACCACCTGGATTGGCTGGCAAACCCAGTTCTGGTCCGGAAGAAAAAGGGTAAATGGCACATGTGCGTCGACTACACCGATCTCAACAAGGCATACGCCAAGGACCCATTTGGTCTTCCCAGGATAGATTAGGTGGTAGATTCCACGGCCAGGTGCGACCTACTCAGCTTTCTCGACTGCTACTCGGGATACCATCAAATCAGCCTGAGGGAGGAAGACTGCTTAAAGACATCTTTCATCACGCCGTTTGGAGCATACCGCTACATCACAATGCCGTTCGGTTTGAAAAATGCTGGAGCAACCTATCAATGGGCAATTCAACGGTGATGGCAACGGGGTGCCCGATCTTCTGTTAGGTAAGGATAATTCTCAATTTGGTGGAGAATTGACACTCACGATCCGGCTTCTGATCACCAAGACCCGAACCCTGCAATGGCTGCACCCCGTCTCCTCTCATTATCAGCCATGTGCTGCCCGGTTGACCTCGCCACAAAGGCTAATCCCTGCATGCGAATCGAAGAACACAAGCAAGAATAAGAAAGATTGCAACTCACTTGCAGATGAATGATTATACTCTCGAAGTTGGGGTCATACAAACCGATAAACGGCGAAACTGTTCAAAGACAAAATAATCTAAGCAAAACCCACATTTAAGCAATGATAGCTACTGTATATATAGGAGTTGGGACGTCCTAGGGCTATCCCTAGGGCGCACACCCCTTGGGCTTAGCCCACGACACAATTACAAGGCCCAAGGCCCAAAACAGACTCGGACTGGAAGAGGTACGTGTTTTATTTTGATGATTTTGGACAGCTCAGAAGGAATTTTTATGTGGGACCAAAACCATCTGAAAGTAGACTCCATAAGCTTTCCAACAAGTACTCATGGGCCCCGAAAGTCCTTCTAGATCAGTGGCTAGGTCCATTTGAAGTTGATGCTGTCAGGAGACCCGAATCCGAATCCAAAACGTGCAGAACTTCATTTCTTGCCTTCTATGGACCAAAAGTAATGTGGTGATGTAGGATTAGACTGGGTAAAGTCTTGGTTTGGTCCCCAATCAACTTCTTTGATCATCCATGCGTTCCTTGTGCTCGGCCTCTTTCCCTTCACCCAAGCAAGTATCTCTGCAAACGAGAACACACAAAAACTCATGGTGCAGTAACGGCTGTTCAAATATATAACGCATAAATCTTATGTAGAAAGCATGCACCTTTGGTTGATGAATACATAAAGTTGCTAGGGTCATATCCGAGCTAGTGATGCCCTCATCATCCTCCCCTTCTTGATTGGAAACCGTCCGCGGTTTCACCTTGTCATTAAGCCTGATGAACATATCTTTATCTTTCACCACATAGGGGGAGGCAATGTTGCCCATATGGTTGGATTCTGAAATTTTTAAACACGGAGAACACTTTGTAGTGTTGTGTAGCTCACAACACTCCCCTTTTTGCAAACCAACCTGCAACTCATTTAAACAACTAGAGGAACTAGATAGAGAATTATTTATACTCATGCGGTCCTCTAGACAAGATATATCATTATGAAAAGGAGGTATATTAAAATTTGAACAAATGTATACTCTATGCACATTATATTCTTCTTTATTATCATAATTGCCAATAACATGAAAAATTACATAAGAAGGACATGGCAAATCAGATATAGCAAATAATTTCTTCTCTAAACAATTGAATGGACAAAGATCATCAAACTGAATATAGCCCCAAGTATTTAAAGAAGATAGCAATCTAAACTCTTCATTCTCGCTAGCAATGTGAACAACATGTCTAAAATCAGCACATGGTGGTTCAACAACATTACTAGCATGTTCATTCACTAGCTGTGGCATGGATATAAGCGAAGCATTGCACAACTCTTCTTTATCACAAGACATAGGAACCAAATCATCATGTGACAAAGATAATATAAAACACGATTCCACTAGTGATTGCTCTAAACTAGCATGATTAGTGGACATAGATAGCACATCAGAATTGTCCATACCTTGAGTGAATATAGCACTATTTCTGCTACCTTTGTTCTCATTTTCAAAAACTGTAGGTGCACTCTTAATTAAACCATCTTGAAACATGCATGGAACAACAGTGAATCTTCTTTCTCTATGTCTTTCTTCCTTTCCTCATTACTTTCGCTCTTCTCAGATACCTACAAAATGTTAGTGCCCAAAGCAATACATTCGTTTTGCAATAACTTAGGTTTAGGTGAAGGCATCAAAACATTAGTATTATTACATTTATTTCTGAAAACCTCATGGTTTTTAATCTTTTCCCTTTCAAGATCATCTTTCAAAATTTCAGTAGGGGACATAGGTAGCAACTTAAATTTCTTGCCATTATGTGTAAAAGTGTACGTGTTGGTTCTACCATGGTGCACAACATCTCTATCATATACCCAAGGTCTACCCAAAAGTAGAGAACATGCTTGCATTGGAACAACATCGAATATGGCACTATCATGATAATTGCCTACGGAAAACTCCACTTTCACAATTTTACTTACCTTCAACTTACGGTAGGAATTGAACCACTAGATGTAATAAGGCTTAGGATGCGGTTGCGTCGACAATCCAAGCTTCTCAACCATATCTGAACTTGCCAAGTTGGTACAGCTCTCACTATCAATAATAATATGGCATGCTCTATTGTGAACCACGAACCTTGATTGGAACAAACTGTGGCGTTGATTTTGCTCTACTTTCTCCATTTGAGAACTTAGCACTAGTTGTACCAAAGTACTCTCAAGCGTGTGGTTTATGTTCTGCTTGGCAAGAGCAGCATTGACGCCCTTCAAAATGGTTTCATTCAGCCCCTTCATCATCTGGTCAATGTAGCCTTGCATCTCGTCGCGAAGAATGCACTCCACCATTTCGTCGGACCCTGGCATTGTTAGCAAGAAGACAGAGAAAACACAAAGGAATTATCCCTATCAAATACTACTATGCAAGGATAGTGGACACTCGCAAATGGCAGCACCTTACCGAGCTCTTACAAGGTTCTGAGACTAGCGAGCAAAGGATAGTACAACCGGTGGCTGGTTCGTGATACCTTGAGAGCGTGGTGCAGCGATTGCAAGGGTCGAGACCATGCTGACCAAAAGTATATATGTGGAGCTTGGGAGGCCAAATATGTTAGTAGCACATAATTCAATAACAGATAGTAATGCTGAATAAATGTCCAAAGCACTTGTCCTAGTTGCTAGCCTAAACGCATTCTAAACCAGATGTGATAAAACAACGGAGACAAATAAGTATGAAAGGACGGTAGCAAGGAAATAAGAATAAGGCAAAAATACAGCACAAAACAGATGGCTCCCTGGTGTGTCCTATGTGCTCCTTTTCTTTTTTTCTTTTTATCCTTTTTTTCTCTTGTTTCACACCCTTTTTTTTCTTTTATTTTTCTGATATTTTTTTTCTCAACTAGGAGCATAGGAACAACAACCTCAGAAGGTGACAACTCAGTCTGATATAGGTTGTGGTCTGTAGAAATACATGAGCGTGCTTTAAAAAGCATGCTGGAACTTTGAAGTGCGCAAACCCAATTTTCCGGGCTGAATTTCGCAAAAAAATTTCGGACAAACCCGACAAAGTCGGGGAGTAGCAGATGGGAATTTTTTTGTAGATGTCTGTAGACTATTTATTTGCCTGATTCTGAGTCCGTATGCGAAAGTTATGGTTGTTTCAAGAAAGACCCTCTGTATCAGTGTTTTGGTGGGGGCTGATTCGGGATCAGGTGGTGGTGTCTAGGGGGGTGCGGCAGATGGATCACAAACTGGACTCAAACACAATCTAAGCCAGCAACCGAACTCGACCTAGGACACTAACTCAACACTACGGACTCTGAAATAGAATTATGCAAAAGGCTAAACACGGTTGTAGGACAGGGGAAAAACCTACGACTACCAATTTTTCTTTTGTGGCTTTTCTAGACTCTAGGTATAGGAAAACAAAGATTGAACAGGATGAAAAAGATATACCTAATGGGCAACCTTCGCTCTGATACCACTTGATGGCAATGGGGTGCCCGATCTTCCGTCAGGTAAGGATAACTCTCGATTTGGTGGAGAATTGACACTCACGATCCGGCTTCTGATCACCAAGACCCGAACCCTACAATCACTGCACCACGTCTCCTCTCGTTATCAACCGTGCACTGCCCAGTTGACCTCGCCACGAAGGCTAATCCTTGCAGGCGAATCAAAGAACACAAGCAAGAACAAGAAAGATTGCAACTCACTTGCAGATGAATGATTATACTCTCAAAGTTAGGGTCTTAACCGATAAACAGTGAAACTGTTCAAAGACAGAATAATCTAAGCACAACCCACCTTTAAACAGTGACAGCTACTGTATATATAGGAGTTGGGATGTCCTAGGGTTATCCCTAGGGCGCACACCCCATGGTCTTATCCCACAACACAATTACAAGGCCCAAGACCCAAAACAGACTCGGACTGGAAGAGGTACGTATCTTGTTTCGATGATTTCGAACAGCTCAGGAAGAATTTTTATGTGCGACCAAAACCATCTGAAAGTAGACTCCATAAGCTTTCCAACAAGTACTCATGGGCCCCAAAAGTCCTTCTAGATCAGCGGCTAGTTCCATTTGAAGTTGATACTGTCAGGAGGCCCGAATCCGAATAAAAAACGTGCAGAACTTCATCTCTTGCCTTCTATGGACCAAAAGTGTCATGGTGATGTAGGAGTAGACTTGGGTAAGGTCTTGGTTTGGTCCCCAATCAACTTCTTTGATCATCCATGTGTTCCTTGCGCTCGGCCGCTTTCCCTTCACCCCAGCAAGTATCTCTGCAAACGAGAACACGCAAAACTCATGGTACAGTAACGGCTGTTCAAATATATAACGCATAAATCTTATGTAGAAAGCATGCACCTTTTTTGATAAATACAGAAAGTTGCTAGGGTCATATCCAAGCTAGTGATGTCCTCATCAAGCGGTGTCTGCACACTCAGATCGGGCGCAATGTGGAAGCCTACGTCGACGATGTGGTGATCAAGACCAAGTCCAAAGAAGACCTCATCGCTGACCTGAAAGAAACCTTCCAAAATCTTCGAAGATTCAAGATGAAGTTGAACCTGGAAAAGTGCGCCTTCGGTGTGCCATCCGGCAAGTTACTCGGCTTCATCGTCTCGCATCGAGGCATCGAGGCCAACCCGGAGAAAGTCAACGCAATAATAAACATGGATCCCCCGACTAACCAGAAGGACATCCAGAAGCGGTCACAGAGGCCCTCGATGAGAAGAAGGAGTCCCGACAGAAAGACCAGAAGGCAAAAGCCGACAACGAGCCGTCTCAAAATAAGTCTGACAGCCGCAACCGGAAGTCGGACAACGAGGTGGCCAACATGGAGCACAGTCGGTCGCGGCCACAGCGGAACAATGACTACCAGAAAGTCATGAGCGGGCCATGCCCCTTCCACCCCTAGGGCAAGCACGCGGCCAAAGACTACTACATGCTCAAGAAGTTTGCCTCCGAGCAGGCTTCATCGTCTGGCGCCGACAAGGACAAAGACAAGCCAGACTCGGGTTCGGCTGATGATTTCCAAGATCCTCAAGCCGAGCTCAACCACATCTTCGGGGGGCCACTCGCGTACGAGTCCAAGCGCAAACAGAAGCTTTCAGCGCACGACATCAACACGGTCTCCACAACAGACACCCCCCAATACCTGCGCTGGTTAGAGATGGCCATTACCTTCAATCGCGCAAATCACCCAGATCGGGTTTCTCATCCGGGACGTTATCCACTCATCCTAGACCCAGTCGTCAGAAACATCAGGCTGAAGAAAACCCTCATCGACGGAGGCAGCGCGCTCAACATCCTATTCGCCAAGACTTTGGATGAGATGAAAATTCCTCGTTCAGAACTACAGCCGAGCACTGCGCCCTTCCACGGGATAATTCCCGGCTTGTCATCAACCCCACTCGGGCAGATAACCTGGCCGGTAACCTTCGGCACGTGGGATAACTTCCGCACAGAAAACGTCTGCTTCGAGGTCGCCGACTTCGAGACCGCGTACCAAGTGATACTCGGACGACCGGCCCTCGCCAAATTCATGGCGATACTGCACTACACATATATGGTGCTCAAGATGCCTGGGCCAGCAGGAGTCCTCTCCCTCCACAGCGACATCAAGCAAGCCTTCACCTGCGACAAGGAGAGTTGCAAGCTGGCTGAATCACAAGAGGCGGAGGTCGGGTGTAATAGCATTCGGCAAGCCATCGCAATAGAAGTCGAGCAGGATTAGGTTCCGGCAAAAAAGGCATTGAAGTCGGGAATTTCAGCAGACTCTGACACGAAGAAGATCCCCCTGGACCCTTCCGACCCCTCCAAGACTACCCTAGTCGGGACCGGACTCGACCCCAAATAGGAAGACGCGCTCGTCACCTTCCTCCAATCTAACAAGGATATCTTCGCGTGGAAACCGTCGGACATGCCGGGCGTACCAAGGGAGGTGATCGAGCACGCCCTAAACATGAAGACAGACGCCAAGCCAGTCAAGCAATGGCTGCGGCGCTTCGCTCAAGACCGCAAGGATGCTATCTGGGAGGAGATCACCAAGCTCCTCGCAGCCGGGTTCATCAAGGAGGTCTATCACCCGGATTGGCTAGCTAACCCAGTTCTGGTCCGGAAGAAAAAGGTAAATGGCGCATGTGCGTTGACTACACTGATCTCAACAAGGCATGCCCTGAGGACCCATTTGGTCTTCCCAGGATAGATGAGGTGGTTAATTCCGCGGCAGCGTGCGACCTACTCAGCTTTCTCGACTGCTACTCGGGATACTAGCAAATCAGCCTCAGGGAGGAGGACTGCTTAAAGACATCATTCATCATGCCGTTTGGAGCATACTGCTACATCACAATGCCGTTTAGTTTGAAGAACGCTGGAGCAACCTGTCAACGGGCAATTCAGCGGTGCCTGTACACTCAGATCGGGCGCAACGTGGAAGCCTACGTCGACGATGTGGTGATCAAGACCAAGTCCAAAGAAGACCTCATTGCTGACCTGGAAGAAACCTTCCAAAATCTTCGACGATTCAAGATGAAGTTAAACCCGAAAAAATGCGCCTTCGGAGTGCCATCCGGCAAATTACTCGGCTTCATCGTCTTGCACCGCAGCATTGGGGCCAACCCGGAGAAAGTCAACGCCATCAGGAACATGGCACCCCCGACTAACCTTAAAGACGTCCAGAAGCTGAAGGGCTGCATGGCGGCACTCAGCCGGTTTATTTCCCGACTGGGCGAGCGGGGTATGCCCTTCTTCAAGCTACTCAAAAAGGCGGACAATTTCCAATGGACTCCGGAAGCCTAGCAAGTCTTCGAAGATTTCAAGCAATTCCTCACATCACCTCCCGTGTTGGCGTCACCTCTGCCCCATGAACCGCTAATGCTATATCTAGCGGCAACCACTCAGGTAGTCCACACGGTACTGGTTGTTGAGCGATCTGAACAGGGTCACATTCAGAAAATACAATGGCCAGTCTACTTTGTCAGCGAGGTCCTTGCCAACTTAAAAATGAGATATCCGCAGGTCTAGAAGCTGTTATATGGCCTACTTGTCACAGTCCAGAAGCTGGTGCATTATTTCCAAGCACATCAAGTCACGGTGGCCACCGGCCGAATCGCTAAATGGGCACTCGAATTGATGGCGTTCGATGTCACCTTTCAGCCATGGACAGCAATTAAATCACAAGCTCTAGCCGACTTCGTGGCCGAGTGGACAGAAGTTCAACTCCCTACATCAATAGCAAAGCTAGAGTACTGGACAATTGTCGATGTTTTACACCAGCAATAAATATATGGGGCTACTCGGCGGATGGAAACTTGATGGATTGCACAGGAAAACGCAGAGACTTTATACTGGTTCAGGCCCTCGATGTGAGGTAATACCCTACGTCCAGTTGCGGTGTTATTCCTTTGAGGATTTATGGTGGTGATTCTGATGAACCAACTCAACCAGTATGCTCCTGCCCTCAGGGGGTGCCCTGCCTCCCCTTATATACTGGGGGACAGGGTTACAAGGAAGGAGTCCCAACCGGATTACGGCCAAGTGATCTCCTCTTAGAGATATAACGCACCCAACTAGGACTGTGTTTTCCCTATCGTACAAGGCAAAGTCTACCGAGTGTGGCTATATCCCTAATTACAAGGGTAGGCCCATCGTCTATCCGAGTGGCCCATATGCTTGCCATGAGGTACCCGGGGCCCATGGCACCCATAGTAGCCCCCTGAGACCTTCATAGTTGAGTCACAGCTGATGCCAAGTTCTCATCCTCCACGATGAAGTCTTCCCGAGTGCTTTGCTCCTGAGTACTCTTTGTCCGAGTGAGTCTTCTTCCCGAGTCCTACTTCATGCCAGCTGGCAGCAAGGCTATGAAGGGCTTCATGTAGATATATGAATAGTGTGCACCTATTAGGTGCACCTATTAGGTGTAGCCCCCAACTTTGTGCTTAATTGTGAAGACAATTAAACATAAAGTCAAAGATCTTTAACCTGGAAGTCTTTCCCGAGTAGATTACTACTGGTATATGAGACTCTTCGGTATCATGTCAAACGGAATAAACTTTATAGTCTTGCCGAGTAGAGAACTACTCATATGTAAGACTCTTCGACTTCATGTCAGTCGGAATATGTGTTTATAGTCTTGCCGAGTAGGATGCTACTCGTATATGGGACTCTTCAGCTTCATGTTAGCTGGAATAAGGGGTTTATAGTCTTTTCCGAGTGGCATCCCACTCAGAAGTTAGACTCCTCCGCATCATGTCAGCAGGAAAAGATATTTATATTCTTTCCCGAGTAGTGCACTACTCGAAAGTTATACTCTTCCACATCATGTCAGCGGGAATAATGTTGCTCATGGCAACTGATGGCCACGCATGTAGGCCGAGTACTACTTTATGAAAATAATCCACGGCGTGGTCAGGTGTTCCCGAGAAAGATACCTGCATCCCCAATTTTAATGAAGACCAGCTTGTGATCCTTGTAAGGATATATCCTCGAGACCTGGTGGATAAAACAGATACCCAAACATATATGTTTAGCAATAAGGCTCTCATGAAGCATATCTGTTTACATCATCGGCTCCTGTTGGTAGCACCAGCGCTATAATTTCAACTCAGCCTGCGGGCGGCCCACATGGAGCATACTACTGTAGGAACTCATATCTTGGTGGCTGCTACCAAATAAGCCGGCCTGAGCCAACCTACCCAGCATAGCTCTATAGAAGTATCATCCATCGCATGTTAGGATGAGTTTTATGGTGTCGGTAACCGTAATCAGCCAGAGAGATCCTTATTTGCAAGCATTTCCGACTTATGTTCTGGATGCAGCCTGGTTGTCACAGGTGCCTAAGTAGGTATGTTGCAAGATCTGTTTGCCCTCCTCAGGTGTGACGCGGTGCATGAGAACCCCGGATGTGCTTTGACGATGTAAGTCTTCTCTAACTTGGCTAAAGCCGAACAAGGTACCCGAACCTTGCATTAGCAGAGGGTTCGGCTGGCGACCCTCATGGGGCGTACCCTATCCAACAGAGTTATGGCCAAATAAGGTACCCGACCCTTACATTAGCATAGGATTCGGCTAGTGACCCTCATGGGGCGTACCCGATCTGGCAGAGTTTTGACCAAATAAGGTACCCGAACCTAGCATTAGCATAGGATTCGGCTGGCGACCCTCATGGGGCGTACCCTACTTAGCCGAGTAGTACATGAGCCCCGACTGGCGCCGGAGGTCGATTATATTAGCCGAATAAGGTATCCGAACCTTGCATTAGCAAAGGATTCGGCTGGCGACCCTCATGGGGCGTACCCAACTCAGCGGAGTTGTGACCGGATAAGGTACCTGAACCTAGCGTTATCGTAGGATTCAGCTGGCAACCCTCATGGGGCGTACCTCACCAAGCCGAGTGACATATGACCCCCGACTAGTGCCGGAAGTCGGTTGTCGGCTCACATGGAGCGTAGCCGGGGAAGACGACGTCCCGACTGGTGCAAGTACTCAGTCAGTAGCCCTCATGGAGCATTCCGAGCATATCTTGGCAGACTAGTCCAACCCCCGAGCGTAGGAGATAGGCTCGTAGCCCTGAGTTCCTGTCACACGTATTTGGAGCTAAGCCTGCAATATAAAGATACCGGATAAGTAGCATCTGACGATGAAAACAATCATCCGAATAAAATGTATTTTACAATATATGTAAATACATGTTCTTCCTCTTATTGATATTAATTTCCCTGAGTAGTTGACCCCTTATGTTTAAGCACTCTGCCCGACTAGTCATAGCCCCCTAGCGTCGGGAGTTGGCTCATGGCTCTTTCCCAGACACTGTTTTGGGTGACTTGAGTTCGTCTTTCATGGAGCAAAGTTTCACGGATCAGGATTTATGCTACTCAAGTACTTTTGCCATCATTTAAGAGAAAAAACAGAAAAAAGTGCAGCTTGTGCACCTATTAGGTGTAAGCGGCTGCAGCAATGGCAAGGCCAAGTGAAGAACTATTTATCAGAGAACGACTTAGCTGTTCGGTATTTGGGAGTGGGGATGCCATCCTTGCGTTTGAGCTTGTGAGCCCCCGAGCATGTCACTTGTTGTTCTGATAATCTTCAGTTGTAGGAGGTCGAAGACGATTGTGACCAACTGCCACAATGAAGCCATCTGACTTGCGTTTGCGATTCCCGGCTTTAGTCAGGACCGCGTCGTTGGTGCCCTCCTGCTTCTTCTGTCAGGGTGCCTTCTTGTCATCGAGGGCCTCAGCAACAACTTGGGCTGAGTCGGCGTATTTGTTCGCCATGTCGAATAGATCCTTGACAGAGTTGGGAGGCTTCCGAGTGAATTTTTTGTTGAACGAGGTGTCTTTGACTCCTTTTCGAAAGGCGGTGATGACGACCTCGTCCTTGATCTTCGGGAATGAATTTTTCTTCTCAGAGAACCTCTTGATGAAGTCACGAAGAGACTCGTTCTTCCTTTGATGTAACTGATACAGGTCGTACTCGGAAGATGGCCTCTCGTATGTTCCCTAGAAGTTGGCAATGAGGCGTTCCTGGAGTTCTCCCCAGGAGCCGATTGATTGCTTGGGAAGTCCTGTTAGCCATGTCCTCACTGAGTCGGCTAAAGCGACTGGGAGGTAGTTAGCCATGACTTTGTGATTTCCTCCAGCTGCTCAGATCGCCAGAGTGTAGACCATGAGCCAAGACTCAGGATTGGTCTTGCCGTCGTATTTGTCGATGCCTATAGGCTTGAAACCCAATGGCTAGTCGACCTGTTGTAGCTCCTCGGTGAAGGCCGGTATGCCTTCTTCTTCATGAGGGCTCCGACTCCGAATACGGCAGTCAAACCGCTTGTGATGGAGGCCAAAATGCTTGTTCTTGTTTTCCAGTTGGCGTTGCTCATCTTCTTCTCGTTCAAGGCGCTGAGCGATGATGTCTTGCCGAAGGTCACACCGTAGTCGGTCTCGGAGGTCATGATCGTCCCGATGGTTGCTTTGACATCGCTAGTTGTCATTGGGGCTGCCGAGTGACACCTGACGTGCCTCCATATGCAGCTGACTGGAGCCAGCCGCTCGGCATCGCTTTGAGGTAGATGAGTATGCCGTTGGGGATGTCGACCGATTGGTCGGTATGAGGGTATCACCCGACTGTTGGTGCTGCTAACATGGAGCAGCGGTAAGCATGGATTTTATCCTTGCGATCATCGGGGTGGCTTGGTGATCAGGCCTAAGTTGGACCGTGTCCAGTAGGGTTGCGGCGGCCACGACGTTCTGTTGTGGCGTGATGAAGACATCGTGGTCACCGACTTTTGTTTGGAGGGTTTGTTGCTGAGCGGTTCACCCAGCCCTGCGTAGGCCGTCGTTGCGGGCATGCAGGCATCTTGCTTCTTCCTCCGGTTGTTCTCGCAGTCGGCAGGCCTCCTCCTCTTGTTGATCGTGTAGTCGGCGTGATTCTTGAGTAGGAGTAGAGCCTTTGGATGCCATGATGATTTCTCGTGGCGGCGAGAAGCTTGCCGAACTGCTGTCCGACTTAGAGTCGGAATCCGACTGAGAGTTGTAGTCCGACTGAGAGTCGTAGTCGGAATAGTTGATGGGGGTGATTATAACTCCGACCTCCCTAGATCCGATCTCGAGCGGCTCTGGGCCGTATCCGAGTCAAACTCCAGAGGATCGGGTTTGCCGTGTCTGATGTTGTCTGAAGATATCCGTGGTGTTGCCGAGTCTGTATGGGAGATTGATGACCTCTTCCCTTCTTAGCTCGATCTTGGCCGGCTCAAGCCCGAGTCCGAGTCGAACACCGAAGGAAAGAGTTGTCCCGAGACCCGGGCAAGATGAAGATTGCCGTAGCAAGTCGATGAGGGTTGCTGCAGCGTCATGTGGACTGACTGGCGCGGAGTCGGCCGGTTCCTTGGCAGATCGGATCGAGTCCGACTCGGCCAAGGTGAGATTGCCGTTCTGGTCGGCGACGAAGTCGAGGCTTCCGAATGCAATTGTATCTCCGGGGGAGAGTTTGCCACCATCGACTCCGGTTGCTGGATCCATTGAGCTTGTGGATGTAGATCGCGCCGAAGCCCCTACTTGGTGCGCCAACTGTCGATGTTTTACACCGGCAATAAATATATGGGGCTACTCGGCGGATGGAAACTTGATGGATTGCAAAGGAACACGCAAAGACTTTATACTGGTTCAGGCCCTCGATGTGAGGTAATACCCTACGTCCAGTTGTGGTGTTATTCCTTTGCGGATTTATGGTGGTGATTCTAATGAACCAACTCAACCTGTATGCTCCTGCCCTCAGGGGGTGCCCTGCCTCCCCTTATATACTGGGGGACAGGGTTACAAGGAAGGAGTCCCAACCGGATTACGGCCAAGGGATCTCCTCTTAGAGATATAACGCACCCAACTAGGACTGTGTTTTCCTTATCGTACAAGGCAAAGTCTGCCGAGTGTGGCTATATCCCTAATTACATGGCTAGGCCCATCCTCTATCCGAGTGGCCCATATGCTTGTCATGAGGTACCCGGGGCCCATGGCACCCACAACAATGTACTTCGACGGTTCTTTACGGATCGGTGGCATCGGGGCTGGAGTCATACTGGCATCCCCCACCGGTGAAAAACTGAAGTACATTCTACAAATCCACTTCCCGGCTTCCCACAACGTCGCCGGGTACGAGGCACTCATCCACGGGCTCCGCATCGCTATATCACTCGGCATAAGTTGACTAGTTGTGTGCGGGGATTCTCAACTCATGGTAAACCAAGTCATGAAAGACTGGACTTGTCTCGACGACACTATGGCGGCATATTGTCAGGAGGTCTGCAAGCTGGAAAACAAGTTCGACGAGCTGGAAATCACACATGTCCTGCGTCAATACAACGATGAAGCAGACGAGCTGGCAAACATGGGATCCAAGCGAGAAGCAGTTCCGACTGGAATCTTTGTCGAGCAACTTATGGAGCCATCAGTCAAGAAGAAACCGGCGCCGGAGCAGTTAGGAGGCGAACCTACCCTAGTGCTGCACATATGTCAAGACTGGAGGACTCCTGTTGTCAAATTTCTCCTGGACGATGAACTCCCAGAAGATCGCAGTCAAGCCGAGCAGGTAAAGCGTCGAAGCAAAAGCTTCCTACTAGTTGGAGAAGACCTGTACCGAAGGAGCGCATCCGGCGTCCTCATGCGTTGCGTCACCACTGATAAGGGCAAGCAGATTCTGCAGTCGATCCACTCGGGCATATGTGGCAACCACGCCGCATCCAGGACGTTAGTCGGAAAGGCTTACCGGCAAGGATTTTTCTGTCCCACAGCAGTAACAGACGCCAAGGACATTGTTCGCAAGTGCGAGGGTTGCCAGTTCTATGCAAGACAAACAAATCTCCCAGCCCAGGAACTCCAAACTATCCCTATTTCTTGGCCATTCGCAGTATGGGGGCTCGACATGGTCGGGCCCTTGAAGAAAGCGCCAGGAGGGTTTACACATCTATTCGTCGCGGAGGATAAATTCACCAAGTGGATTGAGGCTAAACCCGTTGCAACAATTACAGCGGCACGAGCAAAGGACTTCATCATGAGCATATTATACCAGTTTGGGGTCCCTAACCGCATCATCACCGATAACGGTACTCAGTTCACGGGCGGTGTATTCCAAGACTTCTGCGAAGATTTTGGCATCAAGATCTGCTACGCATCTGTGGCACACCCGCGGAGCAATGAGCAGGTTGAATGAGCCAACGGTATGGTCTTACAAGGCATCAAGGCCAGGATATTTGACCGACTACAACCATATGCGGGCCGGTGGGTACAAGAACTCCCATCCGTTCTCTAGTCTCTTAGAACTACGGTTAGTCGGGCAACAGGGCAATCCACCTTCTTTCTGGTCTACGGTGCCGAGGCTATGCTACCGACAGAGTTACAGTTCAGCTCTCCACGAGCCCGGGCTTACTCAGAAGATGACTGAAATAATACCCGACTGGTGGAGATAGATCAGTTGGAAGAAGCAAGGGACACCGCAATAATCCAGTCGGCAAGGTATCTTCAAGGCCTACGTCGCTATCACAACCGCAATGTCCTTGGCCGTGCCTTTTTGGTAGGGGATCTCGTCTTGAGGAAAATACAAACCACCAAAGACAGGCATAAATTATCCCCAATCTGAGAAGGGCCATTCATTATAGCCGAGGTCACGCGGCCAGGTGCCTACCGACTGAAGACTGAAGACGGGGTCCTCATCAGCAACTCATGGAACATAAAACAGCTACGTCCTTTCTATACCTGAGTTTTATAATTTTCATGTGTACAGTTTCTCTGACTCACTACGCCACTTGTATCAACCGAGTAGTGAGTTGGGGGCTGCATGTATATATGTGTTCTGTCAATAACATACGAGCTTATCCTACTTCAGTTACGAAGCCTTACTATCACTGTCACGATTGCCCGAGTACGGCTTCTTACGTTGAACATTTTTACTAAGTTCTGACAGACTAACTCGGCGCAGACCACACGGTTAAGTAAAGCTAATGACGATTGAGTGACAAGCTTGGCGGCATTGCACACATATTTACACATGTTTTTCACAAAAGTGCATACATACTGACTGCATAATATGTTGCCCTTACAGACCCAGGTCTCAGGTAATTATCTCAGCAGTTGGCTTCACCCAGGAAATCAGCTCCAGTGCCTCCTTGGGCGTCGTCTCCACGACAAACCCCTCCCCGATGGCTTCAATGTCTGCCCTTGGGTAGATGGACTTGGTCATCGCCAGGGTCTGGGCCACGCCGGCAACAACACGCTCATCCGAGTACTTCTTCAAGGCACTCGGTGCATCCTCAAGACGCGCCACAATCTGGGGGATCCTGCTGCAACTGGTTCCCACAGGGCTGGGATCTATGAGGTTAAGGAGCCCTTTCACGAACCCGACGAGGGCTTCCCGTGACTCCCTGATCAATCTTATCTCCTCTCTGTAAAACCGATACTGGGCCTGGACATTGGTTCTCATGACTGCCCTGGTCCGCCAGCAAGTAAACTTGTCAGGCTCGGTTGCAGATAGAATGACTAATGAATTGGTCAAGATCACGGTCAGGTTGGGGACTTTCTTTCATATTCGGCCTCCCACTTGGCTACGGTTTTCTCCAGTTGGGCCTTTTCTTCGCTAAGCTTGATGGTGGCCTCCCTTAACTCGGCCTTCTCCTGTTCGAGCTTGGCATTGGCCTTCCTTAGGTCGGACTTGACCTTCTCATGCTTGGCCTTGGCTTCTTCGACCTCTTTCAGCTGCCCTTCCCCCTCTGTTCGGGTCTTCAACTCTGCTTTGAGGGTTGCACAACAGATTAGCCAAGAGCTCAACTGTGTAGTCAAGACGCAACTGGGCGGTCGGGAACAACGCAGCTGGAGGAGCACATCAACGGTTTAGTCGGGAAGATACATTCAGGGAATTTACCTCTAATCTTTTCGGCTTGGGCCCAAGTCTCGTCCCTGAGCTGGTCAGCGGCACTCTTCAGCCAGGATTCCCTCCCCGAGTGGCGCTCCTCCATCTCGGCCTTCAATGCCTGGAGCTGCTCCAATTCTGCGACGTGGGGAGCTATTTTGACCAGGATCTCTGTCATCGCCTCATTACGGTCGACAAGTTTCTGCTCAGGGTAAAAGAACAAATCAGGGATGGGACCAGGCGTCAAAACGAGAAGGTCACTACGACTCCGGCACAAAAATCATACCCCAACTCCTTGGGACCTGCTGATGGCGGAGCGAAGCAAGCTTTCGCGTTCCCTTCTCGCGACAACCTCATCAAACCTCATCTTCACGGCCCCGTCAAGTGCCGTCCAGGTGAACGTCCGGGGCATCCTGCGCGGAGGAGCCTCAATCCAAGGCAGGTTCGGGATCTCAGGCAGCGGTGACGACGACGATGACCACGATGGCGACGGGGTCCCGACCTCCGCGCCGCCGTCCCCCGCGGCCTCGGGGATTGGCTCAGGGGCTCCTACAATGGCCTCTGCAGCGGGCGATGATTCAGGGGTCTGGACATCAGCTTCTGCCACCGTTCCTTGGTCGGGCGGCACCAGCGGCCCCACAGTCGGGACCACCTCAGTCTCCGTGACTCGAGTGGCCACCGGCTCAGTGGACGTGCTCGCGGGCGCTAGCTCGGCTGGGCTGGGCTCTTCAAGAGGAGCAGCCGGGGCGGTCTTCTTGAGATTGATATCGGCACACTTCCTGCATGACAAAACAAGACATCAAAACACTACTGTAGCTCGCAAGAGTTTCAGAAGACCCGGAGCAGCATACCTTTTGGAGAACTTCAGTCTTCTCCCGGGCGAACCAAGCCCCGACGGGGTGCCACCTCTAGCTGTCGGCTCAGCCGGTGAATCAATCGGCGCCACAGTCGGCGGCGGCGCATCGGCTCGAGTCAGCCCCAACTCTGGTGTGGCTGGCTTGGGCGCATCCATGCTTGGCGCTACCCGCTCTGGCGGTCCACTCGGCGGCACTGTCGCCGGGCTCATCAGCGTTGGGCTCGGCCCCACAGGTTTCAACCTGGGGCTTGATCGCCTGGGCATCACGGCAGTAGCGTACTTTATCTTCAGCCCCCCTACCGCGAGAGACGGCATCATGGCCCCTTCGCCCAGATAAAGAATAGGTTTTTTCCCAGCTCTCTTGGAGTCGGGCTGGGCGGCGGCGGCGGGGCTCCTCGGCCTCTTCTTTGATGCAACGGCTGACAACGGGCGGGAGTCTTCATTGAACTCCACGCACCACTACAAGAGATTCAACAAGATACATCATATACTGCCGGGCAATCACACATCCAAGTCCACAAGCATGCTCCACAAAGGAAAGACGGATGTTACCTCGGAGCGGGGCTAGCTGCGCCTGTAGGACGCAATGCATCTCTTCTTGTCTTCGGTCTCGATTACCCCGCTGGAGAAGTAACCGAACAGGATCTCTGTCACCTTCTGCTCATTGGCCGACTCCTAGCTGACCTGGTCAGGGTCATGTCTTCCCTGGTAATCCCAGCCAAATGCGCTCCTCAGCTTGAGGGGCTGGAAGCGCCAAGACAGGAACCTCCTAGCCACCCAGGGTCCAGTCAGGCCAGCCTTCTTGAAGTTATCCAGCTTTGTCAGCAGCTGATGCACTTGACCCATTTCCTCATATGTCGGGTCTGCCGACCAATTCGGTAAAACTACCGGCAACGAACCGGTGAATGGCCGTAAGGAGGGAGCCAGATCTGTGCAATAGAACCACTCCTTGTGCCAGCCCTTCAAGGAGGATTTCAAGGGAAGATCAAGATAGGACCTTTTCCTATCACTCCTCAACTGAAGACCAGCCCCCCCAATTACACTGATGTTATTTTTGGAGGGCTGGGGTTTAAGGTGGAACAAATGCCTAAAGAAGTTGAATGGGGTTCCACGCCAAATAACACTCGCATAGAGTAACAAAGATGGAAATCTGAAGAATCGAGTTGGGATTCAAATGCACCAACTCAAGCTTATAGAAGTCAAGGATCCGACGGAAGAAATCGGAAGAAGGAAGGCACAAGCCCCGATCGAAAAAAGAAGCAAAAACTACTGTTTCACCAGATTGGGGATTGGGAGCCGACTCACCCTTAGCCGGCCGCCAGCGAATCACCTCTTGGCTGGGCAACTTCAGTTGACTCTCCAGCAGCCTTAGCTTCACCGAACCGCAATCTGACGTCGGCCAAGTATCCCCCGGTGAACCCGCTAGATCCGAAGCTTTCGGCATGGCTGGAAGAGAGGAGATCTAGGGAGAAAGCGAATCAGGGGCTTGGAACAGACAAGGAGGACCAAAGTAGCCCGAGTTTGAGCGGGGAACCACAGCAATCGCTAACCCTAGCTGAGCAAGAGGCGGAAAGTCGGGCGAGGAAGCGGAAGACGAAGCGATTGGAGGATTTGGGGAAGATGAGGGAATCTTTTTCTCTCTCCCCGCCTTTTTATATAACCGATGCCGACTAGATGGGCTTGGGCCTACACAGTCAGCACTGGGCCACCAAGATATGAGTTCCTACAGTAGCATGCTCCATGTGGGCCGCTCGCAGGCTAAGTTGAAATTATAGTGTTGGTGCTACTAACAGGAGCCGATGAGGTAAATAGGTATGCTTCATGAGAGCCTTATTGCTAAACATATATGTTTAGGTATCTGTTTTATCCGCCAGGTCTCGAGGATACATCCTTATAAGGATCACAAGCTGGTCTTCATTAAAATTGGAGATGCAGGTATCTTTCTCGGGTACACCTAACTGCTCTATGGATTTATTTTTATAGAGTGGTACTCGGCCTACATGTGTGGCCACCAGTTGCCATGAGCAACGTTATTCCGGCTGATATGAAGCTAAAGAGTCTAACTTCCGAGTAGTGCACTACTCAGGAGAGACTATAAATATCTTTTCCCGCTGACATGATGCGGAGGAGTCTAACTTCTGAGTGGGACGCCACTCGAAAAAGACTATAAACCCCTTATTCCAGCTGACATGAAGCTGAAGAGTCCCATATACGAGTAGCATCCTACTCGGTAAGACTATAAATATACATTCCTACTGATATGAAGTCGAAGAGTCCTATATACGAGTAGTACCCTACTCGGCAAGACTATAAAGTTTATTCCGGTTGACATGATACCGAAGAATCTTATATACCAGTAGTAATCTACTCAGGAAAGATTATCAGGTTAAAGATCTTTGACTTTATGTTTAATTGTTTTCACAATTAAGCACAAAGTCGGGGGCTACACCTAATAGGTGCGCTTATTCGGCGCACACTATTCATACATCTACATGAAGCCCTTCATAGCCTCGCTGCCAGCTGACATGAAGCAGGACTCGGGAAGAAGACTCACTTGGACAAAGAGTACTCAGGAGCATCGCACTCGGGCAATCTTCACCGTGGAGGATGAGCACTCGACATCAGCTGTGACTCAACTATGAAGGTCTTAGGGGCTACTATGGAGGCCATGGGCCCCGGGTACCTCACTACTAGTATATGGGCCACTCGGATAGAGGATGGGCCGAATCATGTAATTAGAGATAAGATAGCACCCGGCAGGCCTTGCCCTTTATAATAAGGAAACATAGTCCTAGTCAGATAGGCTTCAATCTCTAAGAAGGATATCCCTTGGCCGTATCTGGCTGGGATCCTTAGCATGTACCCCTGTCCCCTAGTATATAAAGGGAGGCAGGGCGCCCCTCAGGGCGAGAGAAAAGATCATCGGTCATCAAACACCTCAGAGGAATAACACCTCAACTGGACGTAGGGTATTACCTCACATCGAGGGCCTGAACCAGTATAAATCTTCTCTGTGTTCCTCTGCAATCCACTGAATTCACCTTCGCCGAGTAGCCCTATAGTTTTATTGCCGGTGCAGAGCATCGACAGTCCTAGGGTTGGAGAACGACCCCAACACCCCTATGGTCGTCCTCCCATCCTATTAATACCTTTAGAGCCGCCATAAACAGATTAGGTTTTGTTAGATTAAAGTTAGCGTCGCTACTTTACCGTGTAATCCCGTGATCAGTTAGATCGCCAGTTTGCTCGTCTTCAGAACCCCACCGTTTGTTCTCTAAGTTAAACCTTCATCTTTATTTCACAAATTGAGTTGCTTGTTCATCTTGTTCTTGCTAGTTCTTGATTGCTTACAGGAACAATTACCCTCGTTGTTGGGCTGATCATGCATCCGTCGAGATTGCGAACAGCCTCTGGAGTTGGTGTAACGATTGCTAAGGCGCAACGTCCTTGAACGGTTGTAGTCAAATCGCCAACGTCGCTCCATCCAATCGACCTACCCTCTCATTGAAAGATCGGGACACCCACGTCCACACCAATAACAGTTGCTCATAAACCAAAAGTAAGTGTTCTGCACCACCCCTTCAAAAGGACTCTTTGACTTCGCTGACTTACATATTTCGAATAGCCTTGTCCTTCGTAAGTGTAGCGTGGAACCTTCGGTCCATAGATTCTACCAACCCACCTAGCGATCAAGCTCTTGCGTCTTTAGGAAAACTTTCACTCTAGCTATTCTCGGATCACCTATGAAGTGCTATTTTTTCATTGCCGGCCATCCCCCTCGAGGATTAATAATAGTACTGATGCTATAAGTTAATCTTCACATCAATAGGCTATCCCTAGTCGATTTGATAACTGAAAAAGGTAGACTCTATTTTCTGGTGAGGATAAAGGGCAACCGATTCAGGCAGGAAAGTAGGCTAGTCTAATCACACAAGTGTACAGTGAGGACGGACAAAAGGCACATAGCCATTCTGCTCCTCCCAGGATCAAAAGCTGCAGCTCTTAGTTCCCATTCTGGCATGAAGACAATACGGATGGGCTCACTCACTGACTTTCAAACAAAGGACTGTGGCAAGTAGTACGCTGGTCATCAAACATCAAAACATTGTCCATTTTCATTTCTATCATTTGTGCAAGGTACTAAAATAAGAAGGGGATCACTTCACACGCTAGCAAGCAAATGTGTTAACTCACGAGACGAGGCCAACGATATATATGTCTATAGTGAGGTTTGCGAACTATCTAAATAGAAAGACTTGCCCTTGCCACGAGTAGGTAAAAGGGCAAAGGAATAGTTGAGCAACGGAATTGCTTTCTTCAAGCCATCCAGGTTCGGCAGACTCATGCGAGTATTCCACGGTGAAGCCAACCTCCGTAGAATACGTGATTTTCGCCTTTCCACTTTGAGGCACACCCTTGGCTTGGGTCTTCCCTCATTAACCCAGACCCGCCTTTCGGGAATATGAAAGTTAGGTTTTAGAGCCAAATACTTGTTGTGAGCAGGGCGTGTTGGCAGCTTTCGCACATGCAGGAAAGCGGGAAAAGAGTTAACCGAGTTGTTATTATTAAGTCGCTTGAAGCGCCAAGATGAATTAGATAAGCTGGGAAGCGAAGTGCGTGAAAAAAATTTTATACTAAAAGGTCGGGGCTCACCAGATTTTATGCATTTATGAACACATGCCAGAAACTACAACTTGAATGCTGGAAACCCAGCATATCCCCCCAGGAAAGAAGCACTTTCATCACTTCGCTGACTGCTCGTTCAAAGGGAGGGCGATCAACCCTTTTTTCTTTCATATTCCATTGGGTCCCGATAATCCCACACCTTCGTAACCCAAGGACTGACAAACAGAAATTGAAACAACACAACCGTACTTTCTATTTACGATAATTTGATTGCTGACAACATGACAACATCACATTTCTCTTTCTTATTCTTATTTATATAACTGTCACTTTACCGGGCCGGAAAAGTGACACCGTCACGTCTCAGAGTCGTATGCCTGGAACAAGAAGGGTCATCGTACAATTTCGGCGATTACAAAAAAGAAGGAGGTGAGCTCCCTATCCCTCTTTGTCTTTCCACTTCCCTCATTCAGGAACAAACACTTCGCCAAATTCTTTTGAGTCCTAGCCCGGTTTTTCCCCACTAACCAATTACGTTACGACCACTGAACAAACTTAGTTGACGAACATGGTTTATGCGCCGCTAATCTAGCAGCTTGTCGAGCATTTGACAAACTCACACCATCCATTTCAAATAGGATTTGTCCCATGGACACACGAGCAATCCAACTAGTAGGATTTCCTTTTCCTCTTCCCATTCGAACTTCTGCGGGTTTCCCCGTAATAGGAAGATCTGCGAGAACTCTTACCCATATCTTACAATTTCTTCGGAATTGTCCACTCATAGCACGATGGAATTGCCCGATTGTAGCCCGATGTGCTGCTTCAATGGCTCGATATGAAAGACGACCAGCTCTACAACTTTTGGTGCCATATCTTCCAAAACCATGTGATGGCAACGGGGTGCCCGATCTTTCGTTAGGTAAGGATAACTCTCAATTTGGTGGAGAATTGACACTCACGATCCGGCTTCTGATCACCAAGACCTGAACCCTGCAATCACAGCACCACGTGATGGCAACAGGGTGCCCGATCTTCCGTTAGGTAAGGATAACTGTGGGCACCCCAGAAATGCATTATGGAGAGTAACTACTATGACAACGCGAAATATCTAGATGGATGGGATCTCGAATAAAAACCAGATAAGTGCAGTAACCATCCATCCTCATCGCAGCCTTGCCATAGTGTTTACCCATCCACAATACAAATCCAAAGCACCAAATTCAGAAATAAAGAGATATTTGGAGAGTTGATTCACCAGTCCGAAATGGTGAAGTGTGCCCGTCAAAACACATGAAGGTGCCGACCAAACATGATACACACTTCTGGGGACATGGTCCACGATTGAACCAACATCCATGCATCTCATCATTTCTGAATTCTTACTAATGTGTGACTAGCTCAGGAAATTTCTAGTTCCACACGTTCATCTTAGCAAGTAATATCCAATATAGAGGGTATTTAGCTAATTAAACAAAGGTACAGATACAGATACATATTAACTAATGTTTACATAAGCCATACAGGCTAAATAGTTAGTCCATCGGAAGCTTGGCTACCCAAAACCCTCAAGCAACCGACTAAGGGTAAACCCTTAGATAGGACCATCCTGATCAACGTGTTCACCCACACATTCATCATACAAATCCTCACCTCCACCTGTGCATGGATCTATAGGAGCATACACAAAAATAAAATACAACTCAGTACGCAAGGTACTGGCATGGCCACAATCAAACCTAATTATACATGTGAGCTGTAATCAAGGTAAAGGTTCTAAGAAGAGGCTCAGTTTTCTTGCATAAAGCCAATTTTATTGCGCAACAATTTGAAAGAGAAGTTCATAAATCAAATTGCATAATAAACTGATAGAGTAACATCATGGCATCGATTTTCATAAATAAAACTTCACTGCCCTTCTTGGTAGCAAGACTATAATACAACTTAATACTTCAGCTCCATTCCATTTCATCATCATATCATCAATCACCAAGTCTAGATCAATAAAAATCTTCACCCAACCATCCCATTCCATAAAGCATTTTAAAAATAGAAATCTATACTCAATGGACACAACCATGCCGCTCATGACCATGAGCACAGCTAACTGATTAGTTTTGAATCTGCAGAGTTTGTACAACTTTACCCACATGACATGATCGCTCTAGTTGTCCGGTACCCGTCGGTACCACCACACTCTACATATTGAATGTGGTCTAGAGGTCACAACACAGCTTTTACATTACCTAACATTTAGCCTTGCACCAGCACGAGGTGTGTTACTCCACATCGGAGTGCAAACCGATGCCGTGGGTGGCGGGCCCATTCCTTAACCCAGCGCTGTGGCGGCAGCCTACCTGGCTTGCCACGAGGCACACAACGTTGTATTGGACACGCTTAGACGCCTATTCCGTTACGGGATATAGGTAGCTCCTCTGAACAGCCCTACGGTACATTTGTAGGCACTGCCCATACTACTCAGCCTACCAAAGTGCAAGGCTAAACATTAAGTAACTTAATCCACTATGGCTATCCCATACTAGCACATGTGGTTGTACTGTTTAACATGAGAAATGACACTGAGTTCGGTCCTTAAGCAACCCAGGCAAACACTCCCCCTATCGATACACAACTATCACATATGTGTACCACTTGCTTGCCCAAGTTTTAAAATGGTTTTCCTTCAGTTTTAGTTCACAAATATCATAAATATTCATCTCTGATCAGAAGTAAATAAATTCCCATTTCAAACATAATTAGATGGCCATGACTTATTTTGTACATAGCTAGGCATGTCTAAGCACATATATAAGTATATACCTCATAGTAAGTACTTAACAAGTACCTCCACCCATCCTAGTGTTACAAGCAATAGGTTATCAATATTTCAAGGTGGATTATGCAGAAAAAGGGATTAACTACCATTGCCCACAAACTATATAATATACATAGCAAAATAACGATGCAAGTTAAAATAAAACATTGATAATCCCAAAATTTAGGAGCAATATATTCAAAGGTAGTGGGATTCTTGCCTTGATCTAGATTTGCTTCAGGTTCCTCAATATATTCTATCTCCTCAAATTCCAAGGGTTCTTCTTCTAAATTTTAAAATTTTAAAGTTAAAAGCAAAACCAATAAATAATGCAAAAATGCAAAATGCTCTAATATGCATGATTTTTGTGCAGTGATTTGGTACTGGTTTCAGATATTTTCTGGTGAAATTATTTTCATTTTTGCACTTACCATTTGTGAGATATGAGTTTTACAATTTTTATGTGTCCTTTTAAGAGTATGAAATTTGCTGGTAATTTGTAGTTTAGCTCTGTGCAAAATAACTTTATAAATGGAAAATATACATTTTTCTAAGAACTACAAAATTGGTTTGACATTTTTCTGAGCTAGAATGATTTTCTTATGAATTTTCTAGTTAAAAGTCCTATTTTCACCCTTTTTTATTCTCATAATTTTTAGGCAAGTTTTCTGTACAGAAAGTGCTACTTTTTAATTTACCAAATTGTAGAGAATAAACTTACAAGACCAAAAAAATTGGTTTCACTCAATTTGAAGTTAGAATGAATTTTCTACAATTTTTAGAAGTTTATGCGTATTTTCTAGCTCATCAGAAAGTCTTTTATCCATTTCTTTTTTTTCGGATTTTATAAAGGATGGGGCCCCCATGTCAGTCAGAGTGATTTGCAAAAAGGCCCTCGGAATTTCCAGGGATCAACCCGCAGTCCTTTACCACATGTGAGAGGGAATCTTCATTAAGAGTCCCCGTTGTTTTAAGATATTACATTTAGGTCCTGGGTCTACTCGTCAGTGACTAGTATTTTTACAAAAAGGGACTCGGCTGTTTTAAACTCTTGCTGACAGTCGTCCTCACGTGCTAATCGTGTGGGGCCTGCTTGTCAGCGACTCGGGATAGAGTGAGCAACGGCGAACGCGTCCGACGAACTTCGTGGATTTGGCGATGGCGAACAGCGGTCGATCTCGCCGACTCGCCAAAAGGAGAAATGTTCTACAAGTTCTTGTGCAACCGTTGGTGGTAGTCTCACTGTCTGGGGTGGTCGGAATCGACGGCGATGACAGCGGAGGCGGTGAACTCACTCGGCATGCATACGGACTGCATTTCACGGGCCGAATGGATGCATGCATGCGGTGTTTGAGGGACCGGGGAGGCTCACCGAAGGTGTTAGGTTGCTTGGCAGTGCTGGAATGGCGGTGAGTGCGTCGAAAGAGGTCTCACGGTGGCGGAGTACTTCGGTTGATCGTCGACAGCCAGATCTGGGCTACAATCCAGAGGAAGGCCGTCGGCGTTAGCTCAGTGATATCCTAGAGTAGCTTCATGCGCGAGGAATCGGGATATAACTCACCGTGGTCAGAGAGAGCAAGAAGGGAGCATGGCGGCTGGCAGAGAAGGAGAAGACTCGGATCTACGGCCTCGGGGCTCTTGAGCTCTTCGTGCGCAGTCCTTGAGCTTGACTTGAGTCGGCGATGCCACTGTCCAAAGATCGACGCCTATCCAGCTTCAATCAGGGAGAACGTCAGCCATGCCGTGGCGATGGTCACCGAAGCCGAGTGCACACTACGGCATCTTCAACCTCGAGGTCAGGGAAAGGGAAAAATGGGTCAGGTATCGAGAGGCAATCATGTTCCCAGGACTCAGTTGCGGTGAGGCTCACCGGAGAAGGATGGCGGCCGTCGGGATCTCGCCGGTGCTAGGGAAGAAGGCGGCGTTCTCAGCGTTGTGGTGGTTTTCACCTCGGGCTCTCCATGGAGAAGAGAGAGAGAATGGCGAGGAGAGTGAAATGGCGAAGTGGCTCGGGTTGCTGTCGACTTGGCCGAGGAAATGGAGGAGAGTACGCTGGCACCGCTCTGTGGACGTGTAGCCGATGGCCTGGCGCGTGTCCGCATGCATGGCGACGGTGTCCTGCAGGTGGGGCCATATTGGAGGATGCCTGTGACTGACAAATGGGGCCCACAGTGGCTGGGACCCACTTGGCAGTGATAAATTAGAGAGAACACCTTCTAGAGACTAAGTGTGAATGGAGTAGTTGGGGAGGTCACTTGAGCTGGCGTTTTAGACGAGTTACATTGTAGATAAAATCGTGAAACAATTACTGTGAGCAGTGCGTGGTAATGGCTAGCTCTGTGCCAATTTTCAGAGTCATGTGGCTTGTAGATTTTTCCTGATAAAATTTCAAAATTCCGCCAAAATTCAGTCTTCCCTGTATTCTAACCTGAGTCAGTGAGCTCTGTCCTATTATTTTATGTTCAAGATTTTTGAAGATTGTACTGAAATTTTTACTGTAATTAGTTCACAATCTGATACAGGTTATGGTAAATTTTGGTGAGAGTTAATTGAAGGATTAATTCTAGAAAAAAAATGTCATGTAGGCTGTCTGTTAGTGAAAATTTTCCATATTTTGCTGAGATAAGGATATTTATTTGAGACACTTATTGAATTGATAAAATTCAGTGAAAATCACAGTGATTGATTGATATAGTTTAGTTTCTAAGGGAATATTTTTCAGATTTTTATTTCTCCAGAAAGTTCCCTTAACAATTTGAATTGACAATGCGATTCCTAGTTTTTCTTCAAAAGAGAGAAAAACATGGGTCTCCATATATGTATATATATATATATAGGTAAAAGGTTTTGAAACAAATCCTTAGCACTTTACATTAGTTTTTCCATGATTATCCACAATTTATTTCTGGTATATTTTCTGGGTATGTTACAATAACTCTCGATTTGGTGGAGAATTGTCACTCACGATGCGGCTTCTGATCACCAAGACCCGAATCCTGCAATCGCTGCACCACATCTTCTCTTGTTATCAACCGTGTGCTGCCCGGTTGACATCGCCATGAAGGCTAATCCATGCATACGAATCAAAGAACACAAGCAAGAACAAGAAAGATTGCAACTCACTTGCAGATGGATGATTATACTCTCGAAGTTGGGGTCTTACAAACCGATAAACGGCGAAACTGTTTAAAGATAGATTAATCTAAGCAAAACTCACCTCTAAACAATGACGGCTACTGTATATATGATTTGGGACATCCTAGGGTTATCCCTTGGGCACACACCCCTTGGGCTTAGCCCACAACACGATTACAAAGCCCAAGGCCCAAAATAGACTCAGACTGGAAGAGGTATGTGTCTTGTTTTGACGATTTCGGAGAGCTCAGGAGGAATTTTGACATGGGACCAAAACCATCTGAAAGTAGACTCTATAAGCTTTCTAACAAGTACTCATGGGCCCCGAGAGTCCTTCTGGATCAGCGGCTAGATCTGTTTGAAGTTGGTGCTGTCAAGAGGCCCGAATCCGAATCTAAAACATGCAGAACTTCATCTCTTGCTTTCTATGGACCAAAAAGTGACGTGGTGATGTAGGAGTAGACTTGGGTAAGGTCTTGGTTTAGTCCCCAATCAACTTCTTTGATCATCCATGCGTTCCTTGCGCTCGGTCTCTTTCCCTTCACTCAAGCAAGTATCTCTGCAAATAAGAACACACAAAACTTATGGTGTAGTAACGGATGTTCAAATATATAACACGTAAATCTTACGTAGAAAGCATGCACCTTTGGTTGATGAATACATAAGGTAGCTAGGGTCATATCTAAGCTAGTGATGTCCTCATCACCATGTCTCCTCTTGTTATCAACCGTGCGATGCCCGGTTGACCTTGCCACGAAGGCTAATCCCTGCATGCGAATCGAAGAACACAAGCAAGAACAAGGAAGATTGCAACTCAACATGCAGATGAATGATTATACTCTCGAAGTTGGGGTCTCACAAACCGATAAACGGTGAAACTGTTCAAAGACAGATTAATCTAAGCAAAACCCATCTAAACAGTGATGGCTACTGAATATATATATGAGTTAGGATATCCTAGGATGAGGGTTTTCCCTATGAGGGGCACACTCCTCATGGGTTTAGCCGACGACACAAATACAAAGCCCAAAGGCCCAAATTGACTTAGATGGGAAAAATGATGCAACTTGTTTCGGCGATTTTGGATAGCTTAGGAAGAATTTTGGTGTGAAACCTAAACCATCTGAAAGTAGACTTTATAAGCTTTCCAACAAGTAATTGTAGGCCCTGTAACTCCTTTTGGATCAAAAGTTATGGCCGTTTAAAGTTAACGCTGTCTCCTAACCCGAAACTGAATCGATCTCGGGAATAAGAATTTAATTGCACTTGTTGTCTCCACTTTAATATTTGGCTTGTTGAGCTATTTTCTATGGTCTTCTCCCAGGTTCCTAATAACAATAAAATCATCACAAGAATTAAATAGCATGCCATTCGTAGAAATATTTCCATGTAAGCTTAGGACCGCATTCACCTGGCAATTAAGTTGACGGGCACGTGCGCGAGTAATTGGTCCTTGGACCTGTGGAGGTTATAAGTGTGTATCAAAAGAAGTGATGTCCTCATCATCCTCCCCCTCTTGATTTAGAGTCGTCCTCGACTCAAGGTCATCTTCTTTACCCAAGTAAGGCTTCAAATCAGCAACATTGAATACATCACTCACACCATAATCTACAGGCAAATCAAATCTTATATGCATTATCATTGATATTCGCAAGAACTTTAAAAGGACCAGTAGCTCGAGACATTAATTTTGACTTGCGCAAAGTAGGAAACCTATCCTTTCTTAAGTGTAACCAAACAAGATCACCAGGTTCAAAAATAAGCTCCTTTCTACCTTGACTACCAACAAGTTTATACTTTACATTCATACGCTCAATATTGTTCTTAGTGGTCTGATGTAACTTAAGCACAAATTCAGCCCGTGTCTTAGCATCAAAATTCACTTTTTCTGAAAATGGTAAAGGCAATAAATCAGTTGGAGCGCGAGGGTTAAAGCCATATACCACCTAGAATGGGCTCATCTTTGTGGTGGAGTGCAACGAACGGTTGTAGGCGAACTCCACATGTGGAAGACATTCTTCCCATATTTTCGAATTATTCTTCAAAACAGCCCGTAATATCGTTGACAAAGTACGATTCACCACCTCCGTTTGTCCATCGGTTTGGGGGTGGCAAGTTGTAGAAAATAGTAACTTCGTCCCCAATTTCCTCCACAACGTCATCCAAAAATGACTCAAAAACTTGGTATCTCGATCTGAAACAATTGTATTGGGCACACCATGTAGACGAACAACATCCCTGAAAAATAAATCAGAAACTATGGTAGCATCGTCGCTCTTATGACAAGGAATGAAATGTGCCATTTTGGAAAATCTATCAACAACAACAAAGACACTATCCCTCCCCCTCTTTGTCCTAGGCAATCCTAAAACAAAATCCATAGAAATATCTTCCCAAGGAGCACTAGGGACGGGTAGAGGCATATAAAGACCGGATTTTTATTCCTATTTTTTCTTTGAATGAAAGCTTCAACTTGGCTCCACCTTAGAGAGGGTTTTCGGTTTTAATCAAGATAAGGTCAGGGGCGCATCGGAACAATAGCTGCTTAGTCTCATCCGAGAGTCCAATCTCTTTGTACTATGCTTTTGTGTTTTTGAATAAAAAAGAAAGAAGGGGGTCGGTTTAGGCTCATTCCCTTCCATTGCATAGCTGCGCTATCAGGTACTATGAGCCCTCTGCCCCACGCATCTAACCAGCTCGCGTGGTTCACCGGTTCCACCAAAAACTCTCATTTGTTGAAGCGGAGCATAGTGTGGCGCCCGGTGAGAAAGGTCTCTTTTTTTGGTTTATTCACTAATCTGAAATGAAACTTAGCACTTGTTTTTTATTGATTCCTAGGGCTAGGCATTCACAGAATCAGTCTATCCGAACTGCAGACGCACTTTTCAGATCAGTGATGGCCTCTCCAGCGGAGCTGGGTGCTGAGGCCCTGGATGCGCTAGTGATCGGCACATTAGGGGAGTACTTGCCCAGGTTTCTCGGCCTGGTATCCTTATCCTCGCGTTCATGATATCTACATTCAACTGTGCCCCGGAGACACGATCGAAGCACGCCCGCCCCATGTGTGTCTTTCACGACATGCTCTGGTCCCATGTTTCTTCCTGTGGTCTTCTAGAGTTAGAAGAAGTCGTGTTCATCCTGGATATCTGCAACGTTCTCTCACGCCTTTTTTCGGGGGGACAAACAAAGATCAGGAAAAGATGGACCGAACCCATTAGGTGACTTTCGTGGTCGCCCTCACTGAACCGACTTGGATCTAAACTACGATTCAGATCAAGTCTTACCAAAATTGGATTTCCTTTTCATGCCATATGTCGCTTAGACTTTACTTTTTCCCCTTTCTATCCTTTCCTCTATTTGTTCGATAGGGTCTTTGTTCTATTCTAATTCTAAACCCATTGTCATCCACAGTTTCCTTGTCGATGCAAAGGGGCAAGCAGCCCCCAAACAAAGTCTGAGATCAGAACTCATACTGCGGTTGTGGCTTGAAGGCCGCATGCAATTTTTCAATATTTAGAGAGCATGTGTTAGTACAAGATCATGCTATCAACTTATTTAATCTTTCTCGATTATTTAGGACAAAATTGTATCCCTTAGGAGCCATACATGCACCTTTGTTTGGACGCCGATCGAATATTGTTACAATACGAAATACTTGAAGGCCACACGCAATTGACTCACTTACATTTTATGCTCCCGCCCTTTTGTAGACTCAGCCTCTGCCTCAGGGGAAGTGCTCACATCAGCTTCAATTTGGATGGAGCTTCTCGATCTCAAACTCAAACTGATGCCTAGCTGCCTCCATCTCCGTTTCCTTCTACTACCAGCGCGCGCTCAACCCTTGCTTGTTCTTTCAGGACTAAGTATGATGAAATATTTTTTGATCTGACTTACTTTAGTCCGTATCATCAGTCTACTTCTGACAAGCAAAAGGCATAATATCCCCAATGAGTCAGGAATAGAAGATGCCAACGTGTTGAGACCGACCTAAAGATCTTGTCAAACAATACAGGCTTTCTCCCAAAGAATATCCCACTTTGTTGGCTGGCCTGGAAAATCTTCCTAGCCTTGACTGTTGTTGCGTTTAACGAGCTTAACAAAACTACCTCCCTGCTTCTCAAAACAAGGCAGATTAAGGGCTAAAGCACTCCATCTTTTTCGTAGATAGTCTGAGCACTACTAACTTCTGACCCTTATGCCACGCTTTTTTATCGCATCGGCGAGATTTGGTTGCAACAAGAGTTGTTATCGCAATGATTTTTACTTTTGGTTGCGATAGATTGGATTTTTGCCACGAAGATTGTTTCGTGGCCCTAAGTATGGAGATCGTTGCGAAAAGTAAGTGTTATCGCAACAAATTATTGAATGGTTGCAATAAGTGATTCCTGTTGCCACGATTTGATTTGCGTTGCGGGCAAGTTTATTGTCGTTGCAATACTAAGGTGATATTGCAACTCTTTATATGATGGTTGCAATAGCCCGTCAATGTCGCAACGAATATGTTTCGATGTATATAATAGTCGCTTGCGTTGCAAAAAAGTGGTACATATAGCAACAAAAAAAAATAAATCGTTGCAATCACTAAGGTTGCAACGATTATGGTTTTGTTGTATGTAATAGTTTCGTTCGTTGCAAAAAGGTTGTACATATAGCAACGAAAAATTACATCGTTGCAATACCTAAGGTTCTCCACTTTAATGGTTACATAAAAAATTAAAAAAAAACACCACTAGCAAGTTTCGAACCTGAGACCTCAGAGTTAAGAAGATAGGCACCTACCATTAGACCATGTATGTGTTTGTGTTTCTAATAGCTAGCGTATCCTATACAAATTAATGTAGACCCGTTTATGTATTGGAAATACTACAAACTTCTAACCCTTGCGCAACGACGAGAAAACGTTCGTTCCCTACAGCCAGCAGTGTGGTCGCGGCCTCCCTGCAGCCGGTGTCATCGTGGCGCCCCCTCCCTACAACCGGAGTCGTCACGGCCCTTGAATTCCCTGCAGCGACGGCATCTTGGTTCCCTAGTTCCTTCCTGCTCATCGACGAGTAGGGGCCGTGGTGGCGACGCTCCGTGTTCATCTCGTCTCTGGCCAGCGCTCATCCCGATTTTTCCTGACTTCGGAACATTCCTGTTAACTCCTTCCAATATTCTAGGAATTCCCAAAATATTCTTACACTTGGTGAATCCCAAAAATTCCGGCGAATTTCATTGATTCCAAAGAAATATTTCGATTTCCAAAAGTGTTTCGATGTCTCCGATTTTTTCCAAATATATATACGCCGACGTTCGCAATCCTCCAAAATTCCAAACAAATTCCCAACTTCCGTTTTTCCGATACATCTTGGAATTCTAAAATTTAAATTCTAAATTTGGAATCTCTGGAAAAATCCCCAAAAATCCCCACCTTTTTCCTCTTCTTTTCCCTTTTCCTTTTCCTTCCAATTTTCCCTTCCCCTTTTCTTTTTCTCACCCTTCCATTTTTTCCCCTTCCTGTTCATCTTCTTGGACTCTCTCTCTCTCTCTGCTTGGTCGCCAGCCAGTCGAAGCCGCCGCCGCCCTGGGCTACGCCCCGGCCTGCTCTGCCTGCTCCCTTGCTTCTCCCCCGGCCTGCGCCAGCCCGCGCCGCCCCGGTCTCCGCTGGCAACCGCCGTGGCCGCCAATCCCGTGCCGCCCCGGACCCGGTCACCTCCACCTCCCGTCTCCTTCTCCCCACGACGCCGCCATTCCCGCACCCATCCCGCTCCAAAACCGCATCCTCGGTCACGATTCCACCTCCCCGTGCCCTCAAAAAGCTCTCCCGAACTCACCTCTCTCGTTTTCTCTGCTCACCCTAAGCCGCCGCTGTCTGGCTTGCCGCGCCGTCACCTGCCCCTGCCAGCCACGCCTCCAGCCGCCACCATGCCCATCCAGTGACGCCACGCGCAGCGCCGCCAGCCCTCTGCCGGGCCGCTCCTTGCCCCTGCCTCTGCCGCCGCGCCGCCGTCTCCTCCGACTGCCCAGCGCGCCGCCCCGAGGTAGTGCGCCGATCCCCGAAGCTACTGCGGAAAAAAAAGATCGCCACATATGTCGGGCTAATAACCTCCCATGACAGACATCCCCTCCCCCTACCCCAATTAGATCGTGATCTAAATCCCTCCTCCGACTCCATGAGGGCCATGGCGCCGCCGCCGACGCCACCTCGTTCCAGGACGCCCCCGATGCCGCCTCCGTCGAGGACGCCACCGGCAACGCAGGCAGGACTACGCTTCCTCCGCAGGGAATCAGCGCCAGCAATGACGCCACCGCCTTGGGCGCCCATCGACATCGATATACTGAAGCCGCCCTCGAAACCGAAGACGAACATGGGTTTTCTTGTCAATATAACCCCAGGTACATTGTTTGTTTAATCTAGTTTATTAGATTCATGTTTATTCCCACCACAGCAGTTTCCTTGTCGATTGATTTGCCCTGTGAATATTGTTGTAGTAATGGTTCAATGCTATGAACCTTTCATGTCAGGTCAAATGAGCAAAAGCTAACTGAATGAAACCTGAAAGTTACAATGAGTATTTGACGAGCGGTGGAATAGGATATGTGCTAGTACTACTTTGTCTTTGCGAGATTGCAGGCAAGTCATTGCCCTGATGACCTGACGTTGCCACGGACGAGGTTGTGCACTCTTTTTTATTCTTGTTTATTTATCAACCATTGTCGTATGTATGCAGTGGCACGAGTGAAATGTGGACTCTTTATGTTCATTGTAAGAATGGACTTCCAGATCAGGAGTATGTAATGTTCAAAGTGGAAAGGCCTGATATAAAATTCTCAACCTTGACATCTCTTAAGGACCAGCTTGGGTATGCTGTCCGGGACTTGTTATACTACAAGAAGCGTTGTGGAAGAGATGTAGCTACTCTTCAGCCCCTCGATTATGTCAGACATGTAGTGATTATGCTACAAGACAATGAGAGTGAGAAGGAAATCAGATTAGTACTCTCAAAGGAGCAAGACAGCATAGCAAGTCAGCATAACACCCCTCAAGCGACCAAGGCAGCAGCTGGAAGAAGATGAGCATCCGTTTATGGATGATCCGTTTGATGCATACAAGGACTAGCTAAAGAAGCTACCACAGGACCAATCCAAAAGTATATCATCTATGTTTCCGCATATGTTTTCGTATTGTTCATAATCTTAGCACCTTCATATAAACTACACCTTATCTTACATGTTTTTGGTGACTAACAGATTTGAAGGATAACACTAGGGATCAAATAGTCAACACGTACAAGGAATTTTTAAGGATGAAAGGGGACATTCCAGAAATTAGTAATTTATTTTCCTTCTTCAACCAGTGTATTTTACTACTAATTTTTTTTAAAACTGAACCTTTAACCTTGTGTGCAGTGGCATTTGTTGAGCAACGTGACACCGATGGTATCATAGTCGAAGATGATGAAAGTAATGGAAGCAATGCGACACCACCCTCAAATAGGCCAAGCCATGCAAGGAAGGCAAGGGACGAGGGAAATGGTTTGTGATCATGCATGTACTTTTAATATTGGGTTCGCATATCTTAATTGAGAACTAGAATAGCTCAAGTTTGTTATTGTCTTTTTTGCAAGGACATGGCTCCAATCAACGCAAGAAAAGAGGTCGTGGCACTGTTAAAGGATTTACAGTAGGCAACAAGAGAGTTAAGGAACGCACTCAAAAACTCCCAATCGAATTTTCAGAAAGGCGTGGAGGTCCCATTGACCGAAATACCCGTGCATTTGTCGATGAGGTTGTATTATTTACAAGGAAATGGACCCCACTAATTGGAGTTAAACAGTTGGAACGATATAAAAGAACAAGTCAAAAAAGAAATTGCAGATGAGATACTGGTATGATGTGTACTATTTTTGATTCCTACTCATGCGATGCGTATAAGTAATTGTGATGAAACATTTGATTGCTTTTTAATGGTAAAACAGCTTAGGTGGACTTCATCAACATGACGATGAGGATAAAAGAAAAGAAAATATGGAACATTGCCAAGGAGCGGTACAAAGGATGGCGATCAGCTCTAAGTGCCACATACAGGGCTTATAACAGTTATGGTGAGAGGATACGAAATAAACCCGAAGAAATACACCTTCTTGAGTGGCACTACTTGCAGTTGTATTTTGGATCTGATAAATTCAAGGTCAGTTCTAGTAAAATCTACTTTGTCGAACAATTACCTAAAATGAAGATGGGTTACAGGAGGTAATGACACTATTGCACTATGTTCCATGTATCTTGAGCTATGTACTTTGAACTATAGCTAAAATAGATCAAACAATTTAATGTTTGTAGACTCAGCCTGGAAGCGTTGTCACCATACAAAAAGATGCACCAGCACCTACTCGCTCCAGTAAAAGTACTGCAGCTCTCAGCAAAAGTCTTTTCAACGAAAACACTGCAAATGTGGCTGCACCGAAGACATATATCACTTCACAGCAGCTGATGAATAGAACAAGAAATAATCCCAAAAGGAGGAAGGCAACTACTACAATATGTTATCAGCTAATTGGAATCTAAATTCTTGCATCATTTGCTGAAATTTTATCAAATGTGACTTCCTTGTAGAACTAGGAAATGTAGAAAATACATTTAACATACGTTCTGAAAACTGCAGCTTGTGCAGTTTTTGATTGGTGAATTGTTCCAAGTAGTAATTTACCTTTTCTGTGATACTTGATAATACCAAAGTTGTAGAGGGTTTAGAGATGTTTGTCATCATGAAAGGTCATGATTTTAGCCCTGGAGAATTGAGAGTTATGAATTTTGTAAGTAGCCGGTCAGGTTTTGACCTTGCTCTGAACAGCAGTGGGCGTTTGTGTTTTTTGACCATAATAACTGCAGAATCTTATTCAACGAATAACTAGAAAGATGTAGAGAATTTCATGGGCTTTCCGTATTGTAAAAGAAAATAAATTTTCATTGTCTAGAACTCTAGTTATGATTTTTCTAATCAACTGTACTGCTGCTGCCTTAAAAATTCAGAGAATTTGATAGTAAACTGATTATATGTACATAACTGTTTCCATAGTTTTGATTAATTAGAAGTATGTTATATCTGAATCTCTTTACATTTTGTGCAAGAATTAGTAAACTTAATATTGTTCTAATATCGTGACCTTCCTTGTAGAACTAGGAAATGTAGGAAATATATTTAACATACGTGCTGAAAACTGCAGCTTTTGTAGTTTTGATTGGGTGAATTGTTCCGAGTAGTAATTTACCTTTTCTGTGATAATCTTGATAATACCAAAGTTGTAGAGGGTTTAGAGATGTTTGTCGTCATGAAAGGTCATGATTTTAGCCCTGGAGAATTGGGAGTTATGAATTTTGTAAGTAGCCGGTCAGGTTTTGACCTTGCTCTGAACAGCAGTGGGCGTTTGTGTTTTTCGACCATAATAACTGCAGAATCTTATTTAATAAATAACTAGAAAGATGTAGAGAATTTCATGGGCTTTCCGTATTGTTAAAGAATATAATTTTTGGTTGTCTAGAACTCTAGTTATGATTTTTCTAATCAACTGTATTGCTGCTGCCTTAAAAATTTAGAGAATTTGATAGCAAACTGATTATATGTACATCACTGTTTCCATAGTTTTGATTAATTAGAACCATGTTATATCTGAATCTCGTTACATTTTGTGCAAGAATTAGTAAACTTAATATTGTTCTAATATCCCAATCTTATTCTTTTGGCAGTAGGTGGACAAGGTTTCAGTGGGAGGCTCATAATCAAGCGAGACATAGCCGAGCGATGACATGTTGGGCTGCTAGGAAACTCTCGAGTGCTGCATAGATGTTAGGAAGTTTTTAAAAAGTTGTCAAATAATGAGTGAACTGTACACTCGTTTATGATTTTAGCTACTATTTCCATGGTTTGGCAACATATTGAATGATTGATTATAATTAATATATGTGAGTGCAATTGCTTTTGTTATGGTTTATTGATTTGCAATGATGATTTACTAAACCAAAATTAAATGTTACTAGCGTTGCAATAAAAGCTATGCCTACGAGCCGCGATGCGTGGCAATATGCTCTATGGCAACAGACTTATTTACGTTGCAAATGATACTATTGCCACGCCACGACAACCGTGGCAATACCATATCATCTCTTGCAACGAAGAAAAAAGCGTGGCAAATGGTTTACTTGCCACGGCATAACGGTCATGGCAACAACACCTTAGGCAACAAAATTCTAGCGTGGCAACAAAATTCTATTGCTACGCTATCGCTCGTTGCATTACCATCTGTTGCTACGAAGACGAGCGTGGCAAGTGCTCGTATTGCCACGCCAGTGAATGTTGCGATAACGCCCTATTGCCATGCTTGGCAACGGATAGCTATGGTTGCAAGAAAAGCTAGCTCTTGCAACGCCAAACTACCAACGGTTGCAAGTTCTTATTGCAACGTGACTTTTTGCAACCATTGGCAACAAACGCGATTTGGTGGCAAGAACTACCTTTTGCAATCAAATTGGGCCTATTGCAACGTTTTCTCGTCGTTGCGCAAGGGTAGAAGTTTGTAGTGGAGTTTGAGTTACTGAAACTGGCTTTGGCTTCTTCCTTCGAGTTAGAGTGCCCAATGCTAATATTCTCAAATGCCTTAACCGTAATGGGAGTGGCACATTCGTTTAGACTTAATCCTATATACGCTTATGGACAGGCAGAAATGAACGGATACCATTCTCCATAGATAGTAGCTTAATTAGCTTAGGTTTCAATCCTAACGCACGAGAAGCAAAACGAAAAGCATGGGACTTCTAGTATGATAGGGCCGAACCTCAATGGTCCTTTATATCTGAAGTAGATGTGGGTGTGGTCAACCGAATCTGAGCCGTGTGCACTGCCAGGCGTCAAAACGCTAATCGGAGAACATACAGTGGGCGGTGGCAAAGCAGTCATCGCGCGTGTGTGTATCTCCCTCCGAGAAGAGGCTTTGCGGTAGCGAGCGCAAATCGTGTTCATCAAATGTGACATGTCTTGAGATGATTTTTTTCCACGTGTGGGGATCATAACAGCAGTACCCTTGTGCTGATCACTGCCAACGAAATACATGACTTTTTTCTCAAAGGATTGACTTTGGCCACACCGTCTTGATCAAAAAATGAGCTTGGGTTACACAAATCTCCTTTCTTTGTGTACTGGAACAACTACCACTTCCTTAGAACAGCACTAACTTACTCTATACTAAAAAAAAAAAGAAAGGAATAGCTCCAGTAAAAAAAAAAAAAAAAAAAAAAAAAAGAAAAACAAGCAAAATAGTGAACTGCCATGAATTACACACACGCTAGTAGTGGCTCGACTAGAGGACTACAGCAGCCGAAGCCATGATTTGTATGGTATGTCTTGCCCTCAATGTCCGGTTGGTTGGTAAGTCACTAAATCCCTATCCCCCGGTGGTCGAGTACCCCCAACGCATCGAATGGGTTGTTTAGTTTGACTTCTCGTGCTGGCCCGACATCATTCTATCTCCTGCATTCTCTCCTTTCATGTTTGTTTTTTTACTTCGCTTCGCGATTAGAGTTGTATGCATCATGCATGGGAATCTTTCCGTCCTTGATGTTAACGCTCTCATGCTGACTTTAGGTCCCGGGTCAAAGGCATCTCGAAGGAAGCTACTCCGCATATGCGATCACCACACCTCCATGTACCTACAGATGAGGGCTCCAACGCCTACTGTACAATCATGTGGGAAGTGCATCCTGCACACCTGAAAGTCAGTGGCGTATGGCACACCCCCTCCCCCTATATCTACACCCATTGAAACGTTTATTGTTTGACAATCTCTCTTTTGCTTAGGCTTGAAACACTTATTTTCTTATTCTCTTTATTATTAGCCTTCCCCCTCGACCAACTGATCTCACGACGATGAGTCACCCACATACTTAACAAAAAATGCAAATAGAAGAGCAAGTAAATCAAGCTCAATTACAACTCACTCTGATCAAATAGCACTCAGGTATAGGATTTCCAGCGAAAAGGTAGCCTGCTTGCTTCTTTACCCTTGTACGCACAAAATCTAGCTCATAGCAGCACTTTAGAGTTCGTTACTTAAATACAGAGATTGGAACAACTTAGCGCGGGAAAGTCCCATATCTTGTCTTAGCCTCGCCGATTTCCTCATAATGAGATCAGAATGAAATAGGAATGGAATCTAAAGTACTTAAGCCTAGATCAGGCTACAATGTTCCCTCAGACTAAAAATAAAAGAATACTAGACCTATTGGACTCGCAAAGTAGGATCAGGCTTAGTCTACTAGAAACAGAGGAGAGCGAAAACTAAATCAAAGGGAAGAGGGCTTAGGATTGAGGACACAAACCAGTCTAAAGACAAAGGTTACTCTTCTTCTTCTTCTATATGAAAAATAAGGCTGTAAGTTCAAAGCTTATTCTTCTTTTTTTTTCCATTCATTCAACCGTATAGAGTCTATTATCGAGGAACTGCGAGCTCCTTTTCTAGAGCTTACTTCCCTTTAGGCGGGGTGTTCAAAGGGGTTCCACTGAGACTAAAGCTAGTTTGGCCTAAAGGTAACATGCTTTCTTTTCTTTAATAGGCAACCCAAGCAATCGCACAATGAGCTGCCAAAGAGCTTACTTGAGCTTTGACCGTGAAAACTAGTAAATAAGTCGTTAATAGTATACGGAAAGCTTACATCTAATACCATGGATGCCAACCTACAGGCCACATTGGTTGTTGCTTGAGATATTGGACTTACGAAAGGTAAGCCTTATTCCCAGCTATTTAACTAAAAAAAACTCTTCACAATGCTTAATGCCCATATGTTCATTCTTTCTTTGCTTCTCATGTTTCCATGTTCCTTTCTGGTATCAGGAGGCAAAGAAGAGGGGTCATAAAAAATGGAGATAATAATGGTCAAATCCAACCATTCCTTGGGCGTGGTTCTTCACGAGAATTCAATGATCAATATTTAGATGTGATGTCTTGGGAAGTGCTTTGACAGCAATTCGTTAGCCTAAACAAGGGAGTGGTACTGTTCAGGACTACAATATGAAATGCGACAACTTGATGAGGTATGCTCCCGACATTGTGGCAGATGTTAACAACCTCTCTGAAAATGACAGGTACGGATCTTTTCAAGGTTGGGAATGATGTTCAGAAGGCTAGAAGAGCAGCGCGTCTATCTTGAGTTTTTGTGTCTAGCTTGCTTGCTCACTTCCTATAACGGCAATCAAAGAAAATCTCATTCTAATCCTATAACTTAACTAAGTAGCAAAAAGAAGATTAGGATGACTAAGCCCTGACTTCAAGTCTATGTATGGCAACTAGCTATATTACTGGCATATTACTACTTATCTCGATGGATCTGATTGCCACCTATTTAGGAAAATTAATAAAGTCTTCTATAGTTACTGGCATATTACTCCCATCACTGAGAATTGTATATGTAGGAAGGAACCTTGCGCTAAAAGGGCTTGCTTTATGATTAGATAGGAATTGGAATAAGTAAGGCTAACTAAAAGAGAGAAGAGGGTCTACAGTCATTCTTATCTCAACACTGGAAGAATAAGACGTTCTATCCTTACTCTTGCATTAACATAGAATAATCTTCAAGGGAGGAGAGTATATCGAATATAAGTACCCCTCAGCAAACCCCATAATAAGGCTGATGAAGCGAAAGCCAGAATTGAAAACAAAAGGTACACTCTTGATCCTATATTTATTATAGCACATCTTGACTTTGACAATCTCTAAGGTCAACCTTATTGGTTTGCTCAGACCATAGCTAGGTTCTCTAGGCACTTCCTACTCCATTTCTTTCCTTAAAAAGGAAAAGAGACGATAGAAGAACACCTAGAGACTGCTGTTCAGGCACCTACCAGGACTCAAGTGCTTTCGGTGGACAATCTCTATACCTTTCCGAAGCTAACAATAGGTGCCCATAGCGTACGTCTCAATTTATGTTATACGCAGCCCGTAGTGGGCTATAACCAAAGACGTAGGAGGTGAGTGAGCCGACAAGCCTATGTCTTAACCTCCATCTTAGCCTCACTTCCGGAAGTGAAAGTGGGGTAAAGAAACCTAGAGGTAGAACCCATTTGAGACTATGAATATAAAATCTCAGTTTGAATGAGCAAGCCCTCAAAAGGCTAGTTTGAGAGGAGTCCATTAACTAGAAATAGAAAGAAGTGTGTGGAGCCATGGGCCCCGGGTACCTCACTACAAGCACATGGGCCACTCGGATAGAGGATGGGCCAGATCATGTAATCAGAGATAAGATAGCACCCGGCAGGCTGTACCTTGTACAATAAGGAAACATAGCCTTAGTCGGATTAGGATCTATCTCTAATAAGGATCCCATTGGTCGTATCCGACTGGATCCTTACCATGTACCCCTGTCCCTAGTATATAAAGGGAGCAGGGCCCCTATGAGGGCAACGGAGATCATCGATCACAAATCCACTGACAGAGGAATAACACCTCAATGACTGGACGTAGGGTATTACCTCACCTTGAGGCCTGAACCAGTATAATTCCCCTCGTTTTCCTCTGCAATCCACCGAATTCCAGTTCGCCGAGTACCCCCATAGTATTATTGCCGGTGCAAAGCATCGACAGTTGGCGCGCCAGGTAGGGATCGGCGAGTTCTTCATCAACAGATTCGATGGATCCCATCAACGGAGTCAGGAGCAACAAGTTCTCCAACGGGAGACACCATCACCTTCGGAGCCTTGATTTCGTCGCCGATCAACTCGCAACCTTTCTTTGGCTGAGGCAAATCCGATCTCCGCCAGCCCCAAGAGCCAGCCGGCGTTGCCAGTCGGCCCCAGGGACGTCACCATCTCTTTCGACGATCTACTACGACAGTCCCTCACGTCGCCCGGACATCGGGGACAACTCTCTCCCCTCGGCGTCCGACTCGCGCTAGGCCTTGAGCCAGCGCGGTTAGCCAAGAAGGGGAGAGATCGTCAATCTCTCGTACGGATTCCGGCGACGCTGTGCATCCACAACCCGCGCAGCAGACCCGACCTCCAGCGATTTCAGTTCGGGACACGGTCATGAATCGTTTCAGATGATCTAGGGAGGCTCGAGTCGTCCTAACTCCGATAAACTACTCGGAGTCCGACACTAAGTCGGATGGTGGTTCGAGCATCAACTCGGACTCCACCTTGGCAAGCTTCCTCCTCCCCCGCCAGATCTTTCATGGCTTCAACGCCACCTTCCGAGGTGCGCCGACTGCAAGAGGAGCAGCCATGAGGAGCGCGCGAGTGCAACAAGAGGAGGCCAACCGACAAGCTCGCAATGACGGGCTTCGACAAGCTGGGCGAGCCGCCCAGCAGGATCCTCCGAACCAAGTCGGCGACCACGATGTCTTCGTCACGCCACAACAGAACGTCGTGGCCGCCGCAAACTCTGCTGGACACGCTCCAGTTTGGGCCGACCATCAGGCCACACCAACCATCGCCAAGATCAAGGCCAGATGATTACTGCTGCCGCCTGCCAGCAGCAAGAAAGTCAGGCAACACTCACGTACCGACCCGTCGAACGGGCTTCTCCAGCGGCGAGTCATCTGCATCCAGCACGACGACGGGCAGCCGGCTCCACCCGCAGCATGACGAATCCGCCAAACAACACTCGGCAATACCAACTACGACAACCGCGGCGGTCACCAATACGACCGCCGACACGATCAATACCTCCGATCGCGGTTACCAAGGGTACGCGATCTTCGCCACACTATAAATGCCGGCGCGAAGAGCGCGAGAGGATGAACGCCGCCGACTGGAGGATGAACACGAGCGCTTCGGTCTCCACTACGAGCGACTACACCGCCAAAACCGAAGCCCGAGTCCTCACGATAATGAAGGCATCCCAGCCTTTACTCGGAGTTACAGGACGTCGATGGCCAGTCGGCTTTAAGCCTACCGGATTGAAAAGTACGACGGCAAGACCAACCCAGAGTCCTGGCTCACCGTTTACGTCCTAGCAGTTCAAGCTGCTGGGGCGACAGCAGAGCCATGGCTAACTACCTCCCCAGTCGCGGCTAT
Organism: Oryza meyeriana var. granulata; assembly: GCA_003991445.1. NCBI lineage: Eukaryota > Viridiplantae > Streptophyta > Magnoliopsida > Poales > Poaceae > Oryza > Oryza meyeriana. The sequence goes on from RYFJ01002716.1 coordinate 69,088, forward strand.
TCCGACTCGCGAGGACATGGCTGACAGGCCTCCCAAGGCGGTCGATCGGTTCCTGGGGACAACTCAGGGAGCGGTTCATCGCAAACTTTCAGGGACCTACCGAGAGACCGCTTTCCGAGCACGACCTCTACCAACTGCATCAGAAAAAACGAGTCTCTACGGGAATTCATCAAAAGTTTTCCGAGAAAGCGCAATCAAATCCCAAAACATCCAAAACGAGGTCGTCAATCGCCCCTCCGCCAAGGGAGTAAAAGACCCCCGCTCATCGCGAAGTTCCACTCGAACACCTTCCACCCGTCCGGACCCTCTTCGACATGGCCAACAAGTACGCCGACCTCCAGCTGAAGCCGTCGCACGGAAGGAGCCCGACAAAAAGACAACAGGGCAAAAGCCGACAACGAGCAGCTCAGAACAAGCCTGGCCCGCGAAGCTGGAAGTCGGACAACAGGTGGGCTTTAACATGGAGCCCAGTCGGTTCACGGGCCCCAGCGAAAACGACTACCAGAAGTCATTGAGCGGGCCTGACCCCATTTCCCCCAGGCGGCACGCGCCAGACGCCCGTCAAGAAGTTTCTCCCGAGCAGGCTTCATCATTCTGCCGTCCGGACAAGGACAAGGACAAGCAACTCGGGTCCGGCTGTAGACCCCAAGCCGAACTCA